>VYZP01077306.1:1878-27447 GCA_013400635.1 Hypocryptadius cinnamomeus | reverse complement strand
TTTTTTTTAAATCTTAAATTGTGATAAATTTAGCTGCCTTTCCAAATTCTGTGTTATGGTATTTCAGTGATTCATGGATGTTTCCCTTTGTCATGGTTTGATGCTGGCACAATGCCAGTGCACCCATGAAAATATATTTTTCTCAAATGAGTGCTGTGAGATGCAACCAGAAACAGAGCAGAGCAGGCTCCAGCTTAGAAATAAAGAAAAAAAAGTTATTAACCTACAACCATAATAAAAGGAACACACAGAATTCAAAATGGAAACCTTCTGAAACATTCCTTCTGCCCCCACCGAGTTTCCACCCAAGTACAGTGATACAAAATCTTAGATTCTCAGTCAAGTTACCACCCCTCAGATAATCAATTCTCAGTTCGTCACCACCCCTCAGATAATCAATTCTCAGTTCATCAAGGGAGAGAGGAGCCTCTCTTTTACCATAGCCTTCCCCAGGAAACAAGTTCAAACCTCTTGTGTTTCCATGTCACACATGACACTCTCTGTCACTGATGGAGAAAATCTGCCCTCGTGACATCCTCCTTCCATGATATAGTGCTCTCACCACCATTCATGGACCAAAACTGCTTATAGGATTCCCTTTTAAGGATGCTTTGCCAAGTACCAAAGAATAACCATCTCTCATCTGGGAACAACAGTCCCCCCCCATTTTCACTTCCCCTGGGGGCCGAGGGTCTCGAGAACAGAGATCTTCTTCCCCGAAGCCAGAGGGCACCACTACACCCTCCTCATCTTTCTCTGTTCTCTCCACTCCTGCACTTGGCGTCACTACAGCAGGTCACTCTCTTGGCTCAAGCCGCTGCATCCCCCTAAATGCAGTCTCTGTGTTACAAGAAATTGTTTCCGTCTATGGCTATGCAAGAAAAGTCCAGCCAAAGGCTACTCCATCATCTCCTCCCACCTAGGATTCTTCCCCATCTTCTTCTGACATCCTTCACTTGCTCAGACTTTCACACTTGCCCATTTCCTTCTATTTCATGTCTCTCTCTCTTCTCATTCAAACCAAGGAGGACTGATGTTCTGCAAAGTCTTTATTAACCATGAAGATTACTTACAGCGTACTTGCTAAATGCAGATGAGAATGACTAGCATGTGTGAAGTGGTACTGGAGGCTGTGGAGTGGGTCAGCCCTTGTTGAAGCTGACGAACAGAGCAGTCGCTCTCGGTAACGCTGAACGAGGCAGGTCCCGTTACAGCCGCGGTGGAGGAGGCAGGGATGGTCATGATGGGCTGGCAAAAGGCAAAGAGAGAACTGGTGCAGGAAGCTGAGTGAGAGGGAGCCCCCGTGATGTGTTCGCTTGGAAAAAGCATCGGCATATCGAGCAAAAGAATAACCTCCCGGTTTTCTAAGGTTTTTTTGTAAACAAAGAAAAGTGTCAAAGAGAAATACATACCTGCATTTCTTCTCATCAATCAACCTGAAAACTGAGTATGACCGACCTCAATTAAGTCAAATAGTTACAAAAGGAGAAGGCCAAAGACGGGAGTTCTCCCCGTCCTCACACCTTAAAGGGAAGAAATGTTTTATAAAACCATTTCCTTCACCAGGACCCACTTCTCAGAGCACAGACGGAGCTGCACTCGCAATTCATTGTTTTCCACAATGAACTGAATGCTCAGAGGGGACTGAGGCCTTTACTCCCAGCGATGCTGCTAACTATGCCCACCTACGCATCGCTTTTATTTCCGCCAAAGCTCACTAACCCTTACCCTTCCCTTCCCCCGGGCCCCTCTCCGGAGCGCCCCGGCCGCGCCCGCCCTGAGGGGCCGGCACGCGCCGCCTCACGGGGCCGAGCGCCGCCCCCGCCGCAGCTCAGTGCGGGGCAGCGCCGCCTCAGCGCTCGGCCCGGCGGGCGGGTGTGCCCCGACTCCTCAGCCGTGCCGAGACAGAGAGAACAGGTCTCTCAGGTGTGCCAGCTCCCGCCAGGTCTCCGGCCCTGCGGGGCCGCCCCGCCGCCGGCCGGGGTGGGAGTCGCGCCTCAACCGAGAGGGGCTTCGAAATGGCGTTCGCCATTTGCCTTGCAGTCCTCTGGCGCGCAGAGCCGGGCAGGGGTTGTCACCTCTCTACCGAGTCGCTGCTGGCAGGGCTTATCACTGTCGCCGGGAGCCGGTCTCGGCCCCAACGAAGTCTGCTCTCAGCCCCACGGACTTAGGCGGGGAAGGGAGGCGGCCTCAGCCCCGCTGAGCTGGTCCTGGCTGCCTGGGGACGCGGTGGCAGCGCCGTTAGAAGCGCTGCTGCTGAGGCTGTACGGGTACCGCGCCTCTGAGGGGGCGACCAGCTGTACCTGGTTGTCCAAAATCATAGGTAAGGAAAGCTCAGGGGAAAATAAAAATCTCCATGATTAAAAATGGGAGAAGATACTACAAGGCAAGAAGTAAGTAAGCGTGACACGGGATTCAGGCCCTTCGGAACAAGGCCATAACTGAAGAAAACTTTCTGTAAGTTCCCTGAATAGATCTAGCTCTAGTGTATAATATTTCCTTAAGCGACCTATAGTAACTAGTGGACCATAATATACATTGCAAATACTATGATAACACTTGATAAATTCATTGAAGCATATGGGTACATAGAGGTATGCAATTATTAGCAAAAGAAAGGAAAGGTACTGTTATCCATAGACAATACTGCACACAGATTGAGATAAGGCTAACTTAAAATGTCTCCCTATTTATTTCTCTGAAGTGATGCATTTAGATTTGTGAATACAAAATGGTTTTTAGTTTTCATTTTTAAAAGCTAGGTTTTCTTACTTCATCTGCCCTTCAAATGCTTCACTCTGGAATTTCAATTTCATTGCACTGGAAACCAAGGATCAGTGTTTCGAGGTTTTCTGGAATTATTAGATGGAAAATTATGTTCTTGTACAGAAATTTCAGTTAGCATGATGTATAGTAATAGAGGTTACTGTCAGCAAGTTAGATGCAGTTACTGAGTTTTTTTCTGTCAAAAGCAGTAAATTGTCTCTTAACCTACTGTGGAGTCTTGCAGAATATGTTCTGGAAACACATAAAATGCTTTTTCAAGACCCTTTTTATATTCCCAAATTGAAATCCAGCTCATTCTTAATGTCAAATTCAAATCATAATGCAGTTAATATTCCAGCTTTTTATAATTTAATCCTTCACATGTTAGTCGAAGTTGGTGTTAATTATTGACATTGTAACACAAAAATGAAAATAGAGTTCACCCAAGTTTTATTCAAACAATAAAAATGTTGCTTAAACCAAGCAGAGCTATTTTTCCTTTGTGCTAAGATTTTCATATAGTAATCTGGCTAGGAGTCAAGGTGGATATAAATTTCTAAAAGCCATTTCTGACCCTTTTAAAAATGGAAAGTCAGTTCTCCTTTGTGGCATTCCATGGTTAGGAAGCTGTGGGAACATTATCTGCAGCACTGTGTGTGTGCTTCCTTCCTCAGCGTTATGTGCTGCCCTGTTGGTGTATGTGCAGAGTCAGTGAATTATCCAGTATCATCCAAAATCCTTGATGTGAAGAAATATTGTATCTATATTATTGACTTTCTAACTGCAGAGAAGAGGAATTTAGTTAGCAGTGCAGTGGCTATTTGGTTGCTTTAAGAACTTGCAGGGCTGGTTTTGCAGTTTTTGCCAAATGCTTTCTCAATAAAAAGTTCATTGGACAAAGACAATGATTCTTGCTGTGCTGGTGCCTGGAGAGGCTCACTAACAAGGGACTCCTAAGTGCAGGCTGTCTTGGGAAGAGAAACATTTTGTGTTACAAAGACAGAAGTTACTGTCATTACCAGCCTTGTGGCCACTGACAAACTGGAGAAGGGGGTGATGAATTAAGTGCTGATGCTCTGTGCCATGCTGTGAGAGTAATCAAAGAATATTTGTGTACAGGAAGGGGGTTTGAAGTCCTGAAAGTTATCATAATGGTTTGCTTTTGTTCTGTTTAAAGATTTGGTTTTTGTTGTTTGGGTTTTTTTTAACCTAGCCCTAGTTTTAAGTTATCATCTGAACACACTTAGTGAGATACATTCTGTGCCTGTAGCTTCTCTTTCATTAGTTTTTCCAAACTTACTGCTCCTAGAAGTGAATTCTCGTGATCCAAGGAAATACAGGGGAGGAGGGCCTATGGATCAGTAACAGAAAAGGAGAAGGAGGGAAAAAGCCTCATACAAACCCTGAGCATAACTGGTCAGGTTACCATAACTGGTCAGGTGAACACTAAGCTTTTTACCAGTCTACTCTACAGCTGAACTTCAGTAATGTAGAGCCAGGGAACACAAAGATGTCTTGGGCTTGATTGGTGTAGGGAAGTTGGGAATGTTCTGCACCTGCAGGAAGAATCAGTACTTCATTCAGTAGGAATTTTTCTTTTGTTGTTACTGTTCTAATTTTTGTGAGTTTAAACTGAACTGTACTGGAGCAGAATAAACAAGCTGCAATGGGGATGGCAATCATCCAGGACACAAGTCCAGAGTGGCATTTTTAGTAAAGACTCCTGTATTACACATGAAACTATGGAGGCATATTCCTCACAGTGCTAACCTGAGGAATCCAACATGAGGACTCATTTGCTGTGATGGATTATGTCTCTGCTGTTTGATAAAGCCATGTAGCTCCTAAAATTGAGAGGGGTGATAGGAAGAAGGTAAGGGAGCTGCAGCAGGAAAATGTAAAAGAGCACAGTGACGGTGATGTCACCTGGGGGGTTATGGTGTGCAGCTGAGGGAAACATCCATTCCTCCATGGACAGTGGGGTAACTGCGCTTCAGGTAGAAATGGAGATGGATAAATAAAATGCATGAAATAATCTTCTGCTAGTTCCTTCCTAACTTGTTCTGTTTTTCATACATCTTTCATATTTCTGCACAGCTCTTGTATTGAGAGTTGAACATGTGACATAAATAGTGAAGAAACACAACACCACATCAGAAATCTGGAAAATAATTTGAGAAACTTTTGTTGTTTATTTGTGCAAAATTGCTGCAAGGAATTTTTCCCTCTCTGGGAAATAGAACTTCTCTGAATACTGCATTGTGTAAGGCCATACATACTTCCCTGTTGCCAAAGCTGGAAAGCTATATGGCTGTAGCTAGAATGGCACTGCTCTGGGATAAATGACTGACACTGTAAGGCTGAGCTTTTTCATCTGAATGCTATACAGTAGGGAAAAGCTCTGCTGAACACAGCTGAGAATTGGCCTGTGGTAATGGCATGTGGTGAGGGGGGAGGAAGTAGGACATTTTTCATTTGCTGGTGCTGCTGCTTTGTAAGGAACAAGTCGTGTCATAGCTTCTTGCTGACTGGTCCTCTTTTCCTCCACCCCTCATCTAGTTTCTTCCTCAGACATGGCCTCTATCCTGCTGTGTGGAGAGGGAGGACTGGAAAAAGGAGACATTTGCAGAACTACATGTATGAAAACAGTGGACTAAGCTAATTTTACAATATTTCTTATGAAATAGATGAAAATTCAAGAAAATTTATTCATCTCCTGAAGCATGATAGCGTACTGACTGTGGAGAAAGGTGCATTCAGAACACTGGGTAATGTGGAATATGTTCAGCCCACTTGAAATAATAGCATAATTACTGCTATCAGTCTCTTCAGCTGTTTTCCTAATATTCTGCATGGACTATTTTTTTTGTTTGTTTTGCTTTGACCTTTCTCACATTACATATGCTTTCCAGAATTTACAGGAAAATTTCATCTCCTTCAGTCTCATGCAGTACTGTGACAGAAATAATAGCGATTTGTTAACCCCTCCGATTCACAAAGCAATGCTTGCAGTAACCCCTGGAGATTTCTCTAGTAAGCAACCTGAAACACTTGAAAGGGATATAATTTCCGGAGGGGTCAATGTTCATGGCTGAAAGCTTCAACAGTATGTTAAGCTGGGCATTTTGGTGAAGAAAAATAAAATGTCTATTTGTATTTAATCTGAGCTGAATTACTATTCCCACATTGTGTGCAATGACTGAAAATAGTGTATTAAATAGCAAGGTCGACTCTATAAAGCAGATAGTATCTCTGTTAATAAACACATGCTTCCTGCCTTGTATGTTCCTGGAACTGATATTAAACTCAGGAACTAACTGTTCATCTTCCTTTGTGTCTAAAGGTGGGAACCAGCCACTTTACTTTTGGCTGTCTGTGATTCAAACCTGTAGAGAGTTGAGATTAAGGTATAAGAAAGAAAGGTGAATTCCAAGTATTTAAGGGAATTCACCTTTAGTGAAGTATTTAAGTAAGGAAGTTAAATCTCTTGATTGCAGTTTCCCAGAGGCACCATGCAGACAAAGACTTTCTTTTCCTGAGTGATGCTCCCCTCCAGGCTCTGTATGGTGGCCCTATTTTCTCAATGTTGTGAATGTCAGTTTAAATGTCCAACTTCTATGTGGATATTCACATTTGAATACTTAAGGTGAGTCCTGTGTCTCCCACCCCTAGAATTAGGAACCTAACATCTAGATGGAACAGTATGAAGTGCCTGGACAGATAATGTAATTGTCTGAATGCTGTCCTAATCATTAGTTGTGAGTGGATGGAAAGTAGGAGAATAGAGATTGTGATGAAGGTAATCTCACCCCTAAGGGGTTACAGCTGTGTTAATTACCAAGAATTAGAAACAGGCCTGCCTTTAATAGGCCACAGCTAGATCCAGTTAGGATGGGTGTTGTAAAAGAGTAGGTTGGCTGGTCCAGAAGTTAGATGGAGTTTGTTGGTTGTGCAGTAAAGGAGAAGGAGTCAGTGCTGTGTGGAGCTGCCTGTAAGAAATCACCAAGAAGGTATGGAGCTTTTGCAATAAGATGACAACAATTAGTGTCTGCTTCATGGTATTGAAAGTAATAATAGGAATTCTGCAGAACAGAATACAGAGGAACTATGAAATTCTCTCTTCAGAGGATAAATTGGTGTCAATATTTCCTTTTGTCCTGGCAAGGTTTCTTATGTTGGTTTGTACTTTCTAGTTGCTATCATCAGTATCCAAAGACACAAAGTTATGTAAATTCCAGCCTTTGCCCAGATATCTGTAGCTTTCATTCCTGCTGTGCTGTGCCATATTAAAAGTTAATTGGATGACCCAGTTTTAAACCTGAAATACAGTATGAACCTAGAGACTGTATCAGTGCAGTTGTAAGTTGCTTGAAGAGCACATCCACAATGTTTGGTGTAAAAAGCTGGAGACCAAAATAGAGTGTTGGAAGCACATTAGCAGTTAATGACTGAAAAGAGAGGTGACCAGTGGAATGGGAATGTATACAACCACCATATAATAACTGATATTTCTATTTTAGTCAAATTCTACAGCATAGAGACTGGTATGAAGACAGTTTAAGGGACTGTGTTCACCATTCCCCTGCATTACAATAAAACACCATCCTGCTTCTTTCCATGTGCCATTTAGTGTTCAAAATAGATCAGCTGAGCTAAGTTTCCTTTGCTAACTAAATCAGACTGTAAGCTTTGTATTTCTGTTTCATTCATCGTGTGCTTTTAAGGCCTCCTCATGTTCTTGTTAATAATTCAGCCTTTGCCTATTCTAGGTTTATTGCTCAGAGAGACAGTACGTTTTGCTGGGTTGAGCATATGGCTAACAGGAGCTATGTCAGGTAAGGAATTCAACCTTTAGTTTTTCACCTGTTCCCTTTCGTTGTTAGCCAGCTTTGGAATAGAATTATAATGCAGTCAGGTTTGTAACAACTGCTACCTTGGGTAGCCTGTTACTTTGAAATATCTGGAAAAATGCCAGGGATCTCAAGTGTCTTGAAGACTGTCAAGCTTTTGCTTTTTCTGTTTCTTGTTGCAACAGATGAGAACGCAGCAAGTCCTGAAGCAAATCAGTTTAGGTAAGAAAGTTTTTAAATGTTGTCATCTGTGGCATCCTGGAGAAAAACTAAGTGTGTTGTTCTGACTTCCACAAAATAGACAAATTCTTGTCTCATTCTGCTAACATGTCGTAATTGTCTTAAAGATGTCGGCTGGTAGCTGGGACTGTTTCTCTGCTTGGAGCTGTATTAATATTTTTCTTTTTTTTTTCTTTTTTTTTTTTGTTTCTCATGTAATGAAATGAAGCTAGTGAGCTGGGCAAAATAGCTGATTTCTAATTTCATCTTAATGCCAAGAACACTATGAAAGTTATGGAGAACATGTAATTAAACCTAACAGTTACTGACAGTTGTTGCTTTGCAATGAGGCCTTCATACTTTTCTATATGCCCATACTTTTCTGTAACAGCCCAGCTATACTTGGTAGGTTGCTCTAGAGGTGTAATTCAATTTGTGAACGTTCCCTAAGGGTAGAACTGCCCATGCAATTTTGGGCTTTTTCAGTCCCTTCTCTTTCTAGTGCTGTTCAGAAACTACTTGCTGAAGAGAGACTTTTGAACTGAGTGGTATGTGGCATGATGAGATACAAATCTCTTTGACTGGTAAAATTCTTAGGTACGGTTTTTAGGTAGCTCTTTAGTCTCACCTCTGAAAGGAAATTCAGTCCTTAGTTTCTACAGGCCTTGTCTGTTGTCTTCCTTCAAAAGAGTGATTGTTATAAACCATACCTTAAAGGCTGTTAGTTTTGACTTATGAGTTTGTAGTGTTGCTAGTTATGATGTGGGGCAGTGCCTAGAGTATTGGAGGAGGTATAGTCTTTTACAACCTTGATACAATAAGAAAGGATGGATTGTGAAGAGTGCAGCCTGTACTACTTTCATATAACTCCTCTCTGAAGAATTGACTCATGGTATGCCTTTTCCTGCTTGGATTCTTTGCCAAAGAAATAAAATGGTAGCTTTCTTTCTCATCAGGATTCGTGTCCCTGTCAGTGTCAACCTATTGTGAAAAGAAACCTGGGGATTTCATGATCAAAAATTTTAAAAAGCAGAATCAATTCACTGGAAATATTAATTCTGTAGGTAACAATTTCCAGCTATGGATTTGCACATTGTAAATATTAGCTCTTTGTAAGAAAGCCCAAGGTTCTTGCATGGATTACCTATGTATGTGTATAGTAACAAGAGTAGCTCTCTTTAAGTCGTTGTGATAATGGAGCTGATGACAAGACAGTTGGCGCTGTCGCGCTAAGGTGATCTTCACCCTTGCAAGACAAAATATAGTTAGATTAGCACAATTTTTGCAGAGATACACAGTTATCCATGTGTATAAAAGATTTGACTCCTGCTAGCTAGCAGATGCCTGTGTCCTTGACAAAGCTGTTTTTGCAAGATAGATATTAGAATGCACAGTGATTTGTAGTATATGCCATAGCTTCTTTTCCAAAATGCTTTGTGTCTTGAAGACATATAAATGGTTTTTGAGGACTATATAGAGGATCTTGTGGAGTGCAGTGATGATACCTTTACTGGTAAGGCTGCTCTAAGCCCAAGGTGTATCAGATTGTCATAGTACCAAGTAAATCTTCTACTCTATCCTTGACTCAGTTCTGACTCTACAATGGAGGCTGTACTGAACTTGTAGGTATGCAGTAGTGCCTTACTTTTGCTGCCTTCCCAGCCTTTCTTCTTTCTTACATTTGGACCCAGGTGTGCAGGTCTCAGAGCTTTTTACCTGCAGTCCTGCATCTCCTTGTTCCAGGTGTTCTGTCTTCTACTTGTGACTTTAAGGAGATAGAATTTTTTTTGGAGGACTCTGTGTCACTAATAAGCAGCATATTGTAAATGTTTTGGTAAAGGCTTTATAATATCCTACAGTGGTGGAGGTATCTTTCAAAGGGGAGGTCACTTGTTTTACCATGGGCAGCTTAAGTACAGCTGTAAGCAGACACTAAATAGAGATTTGAGATTCATATGGAAATGATGTGTTGTATGTGAAAATAGGTAAAAGAAGGTAGAGGCATCTCTGGCACTTTTTTGTGGATAATAAAGGAAAATATAGAAATATTTAAGGAACATTTTCTCCTGGCACTGAAATCTGATACAACAGAAAATGCTGCTTAAAACAGTTTGGAAGAGTGCTGTCTCCATGCATTATGATTTCCTGGGTAGGTATAGACCTAGAAGAGTGGTCTTGATCCCAAAGGGAATCTTGTCTTTGCATTTCACTGTTTCTTGGAAAAAGAAAAAATCCCATCCACTGTTTTGTTTCCTAAATACTTCCCTGCACAAGCAGAATTTACTGAACTCTTCCAGGAGAAAAGTTTCCTGATTTCTAGTAGTGTTCTCTGCTACTTCTATCCTCACAGCTTAGGCATTGTGCAAATGTGACAGAAAGAGGGAAATGGTTCATGGTAGTTCACTGTAAGAATAATTTGTTCTATTAGTCTTTGGTGACCAATGCTGTTGAGAGTTCTAAATCTCTTCCATGGTCTTCCTTCTTCTGCTATTCTCTGTTAACCAGCCTGGCATGAACAGAAGGTATAAATGAACTGTGATTAATGTGGGCCTGAAAGACAGGACAAACATTTTCAGTAACTCTCTCCCTTTCCTTCTCCCTCTCTTTCACTTTCTCTCCTTTTTTTATTGTTTGTAAGTATGTACAGAATATATACAAAATTTTAACACAAAGTAAGAATTACTATGAGCAAGAAAAAATGGAAATGGAGAAGTAGCTTAGTGTGATGCAGTGATTTTTCAGAGTAAAGGTTACCTATAGGACTAAGGTAGCCTGAAGGTCAGTCCTCTGAATATACCAAGACTCTGGCTGATGGATTTTATTGCAAATGCTTAGCAGCTCACTGCAGATTTTGCAGAATCTGTCATCCTACTGAGGCATTTGTTTTAAAAAACATTTTTAAAAGCTGTTATCCCATATAGGTGAGGTTTTTTAATTCAGAAAAAGGAAAAATTGTTGCAAAATTCCCTATCCCAGTTACTGCATACTTTTTAATACCTTAAAAAGTATTAAAAACTGGAGGTAGATGGAGAGCCGAAGCTGTTCTGCTTCAGGGTTCTTCAAGTTTCTGATCTGTAAATATGTTACTGGACAGTCTGGATGTGAGTAATATTCACTGCCCTCCTCTCTGCCATGGGACAATCCTGTCATGTTGTAGTGTGTCCATACAACTTGTCGCTGAACTGTTTGATACATCATTCTGTTCGCTCTACAGAATTGGTATAAAATCTGTTCTGAAAGAAAAAAAATGAAAGCCTTATTTCTGATATTGAAAGAATGCAATACTGCCTTTGATAGCAGTTTTCCTGCATAAAGCAGGAGGAGTTGTAAAACATGTGAAGTGGGATGGTCATTTTCATGTCTCCTGGTGTATTTTTTATGCTGTTTTTTTAAACCTACTGGAAGGATCAATGACAGATGCGATTAATTCCAATTCACTTGGAAGAAGAGGGCATGTTTGGTGCACATCTTGTTGTCTTCACTTGTTCTCTCATCATTTGTCAGTTGTTACATGAATGATCTTTATAACTTGTGTTTAGCCTGTGAAATGGATATAAAGACCTGTCAGACTACCTTTTCCAATGTATTTTCTTCTGAGGAAACAAACCTAACGTAAATGTCATCTGCAGTATGAGCAACTGTAGCAGATAGAGCATTGAATTAATGGTTCTGAGAGGCCAACTAGGAGAGATGATGAGATAAACACAGTAGATATAGTACATAATTCAGAAAACTTCCTGTGATTAAAAATGAATTCAAGGAAAAAGAGTGTATCTTCAAAAGTTAAGAGTATTTAAAAATCACTTTATCTTTTTTAGTTTTGGAAAATTGTTGAAAATAATTTACAACTATGTTAATGAGGAAAATTCCCCATTAGTTAAACTAAAAGGATATTTTTCAGCTTTTGATTTTACATTGTTTTGTAATGAACATTTTATATATGCCAAAAGGTAAGCAATTTGCTTATAAGCACTATCTAGTACGATGCCTCATGGTTTGTGGCGAGACACTGTCTTAATGAAGAATGATTATGAAACTAAACTTTTTGCTGTATTGAACACCATGTATATTGTCATCAAATGAGGAGGAAGGACTGGTGTTAGGTTAAGTGACTTGACTTGAACAACTGCTAATATGTAGGAAAGTGATGTTAGTGCAGCTCCCTTGCTGATGTTTGTTTTATAGCTCCAGAAGCAATTTATATGCTGGCAGAAGGTTTGAAGGCTCTGCAGAAGTCAGCTAATGATAAACTAAAGAAATATGTGGATGGTTCCTGTAAGGCTAAGTTGCTTCTCACTAGGGATAGTTTGACCTCTTTCCACTTTCAAAGAGTGAAGGACTGTGGTGGCTGATGGTAATAATAGATATTGTAATACAGAGAAACTAACTGATTTAATAACTGGGCAAAAGGTGGTAATATGGTGATTTCTGGTGGCTTAAGGTTGCTCAGCTGGGAACTTCACAGAATTCAGCAGCACTCCCAAGAAAATGTGTTCGGTTTCATGTTCCCTCATAGCAACAAACTGGCTGCTGTGAAAAGAACACCTGTTGACCAGTCTGCCAAAAGGCCTTTGGAATAGAAAATTCATCTACTGTCTGAGCTGGAAAATGAGTGCTCTTTGTGACAGGCTGAAAGACTGGGGATGAAACATATATGAGGAACACCTGAGAATGCAATTTTGTGTACTTGTTAAATCAGATAAAGTGCTTTCCCTGTAAAAAGTTGTGGTGAACAATCCAAACCCTGCTTCCCCCTTAAATTAGGGTGATTTTTCCACATGTGAAAATTCTGTGTCCAGGGGCACATCTTTTGATATCTGATTAGTTCTGCAAGAACTGAAATGGAAAAAAAGAGCATTTTAGGCTTCAAGGTTATACTGTGGACAAGAAGGCTGCAATGATGGCATTTCTTCAAGGTGTGGTTTTTGATAAAGCTGTCTTAAAGTTTTGTTGTATTTGCCTCCCCATGCTGTAATGTAGCTTTTATTCTTTATTTAGTATGATCTTTCTGATCTTGATGATACATCTGGAAAGATGCAGAAAATATAGTGTTAGTTTGAAATTTTAATGGTGAAAAACTACAGTAAGTTTTGGGTGATGCACGTATATAAACTTTATTTTTCTACCTGAAATAGGGAGTCATCTTTCTAAGTAAATTTTAAATATATCTAGTACTGTGTTGTACAGGAAAAGGAAATTATTAGGAGTGGTTCAGGAGACATTCAGAATTAAATGAAGGAAAGATCTTTGCTAGTCCTTTACAGACAGAAGTGAGAAGGCTGTGTTCCTCCTTATTAAAGTCTTGATGACAAATGAGTATGAATATTTCATTAGGCAGAAAAATACTTTGTTAGCATTCAAACTTGATCTTACTCTTGCATGTATTCCAGAGACATACAAATCAGAAAAATTTTATAATTTCTGGCAAAGACTAATTTTGTTAAATAATACATACTGAATTGCCAGGATTCTATAGGAGCTGTCCATTTAATAGAAGAAAGAAAATGATTAAATTTGAAATTAGGTTTTAGGAGAGAGGATGTTTTTAAAAGCTGTTTCTGAAATAAGGTTCTACTTTAAAGTGTAGCTTTTTGTGTAATTAAATATTGGTTGTCTAAATAATTACTTAACTAAGAACAGAATGTCCTTATGGCCTCAAATGCTTTCTTATTCTGTGTTAAGGAGGAAAACAAAAAGAAAAAAATACAAAAAGGAGTTTCCTTGCCTTAAAATATTTGCATAACAAGTTCTGCACTACATTCCTTTTTATTTCAATGAATATTTCCCATGGAAACAGTGTTAACCTAAGGAATGGACAATAAACATTTGTTTAAGAGTCTGTGAACCCTAACAGTTTAACCAGGTAATGCTGTAGCATGTGCACCTTCATTTGCCTTCCTTTTTAGAAGGTGAAAATAGTGATCATGAGAATAATGTATCTGGCTCATCTGTTAATCTGCCTCTTTGATCTCACTGGTTTTGTGTCTTGACGTACACTCAGGGGTCTGTAGATCTGCAGGTGTCACTACTCATTGGTTTGAAAAGTGTGCAACCTTTTGCATGTTCTGAGGGAGGCTAGCAGAAAAAAGGCTTGAGTAAAGTACCAGTAGGCATTCTGCAGTGTGGGCTGGGCTGCCCTGTGAGGGCAGATGAGCCAGGAGCCATGGGTGCCAGTGAGGCAGCACGCCCATGGCCACACTGGGCATCCTGTCAGGACCCCAGGCAGGCATGGGCCATGCCCAGGGATGGCAGCCAGTCAGCTGACAGTGCAGTGACAGCCAGGCCAGTCTGGGGGAGCGAGGCAGGCTCCAGGTCTGTTGGGAAGATCAAGTCCATGGGTTAGTGCCTGAGTCTGGATGAGTGGGGTACATGTTTGGGCAGAGACATGGCTGTAGGATAGGCTGGACAGGGACCAAGGATGATAGCTTCTGATTAAATGCAACTTCCAAGAGAAGTAAGTGCCCTGACACTGTAAGCTTTTGCAAAATAGCTGGACATTATTCTGGGCTCGTTGTAGTTGATAGGCAGTTTTACATGCTTCTCTTGCTTTAGTCAGGGCTCACATGCCTGTCTGCTGCAGGTCTGTTTTCTCCTAATGTTTTGGATTCATGAACACCTTCATAATGTCAAAGTACAGCCCACTCAAGACTGTAGTCCTTCTGGCATGAATGACTTCAGTTGCTGACACAATGTAATTGCCTTGTCAAGGATTAATTCTGGATTTTGCAGTATTTTCCTTAAGTTCTCTACCAGTGACCTATTTAACTTTTAAATTTGCATGATCATCTCTTCATCTTTTGACAGCCACATTTTTAAAGTGTTTTCTTTGTACATGTAGTGAAATTCAGACCTGTAATGGATTTTGGTTTTATGTGGAGTACCATATGGCTTCTGATTTTGTGACATTGCACTGTACTTCCTGCACTGGACTTCTGTTCTACATCTGAATTAGCAAATAACTGCTTTAGAATCTGTCATATGAAAGATTTTTTTCCTTCTTTTTCACTGACAATCAGTAGTTGAAGGTACAGAATGAACTGTGGCATACATCTCCTCATATTTTCTCCTCCCTTTTTATTCCTTTAGTCTAGGAGGCCTGTGAATAATTTCTGAAATCACTGTAGATTCGTGGTCCTTGAAAGAGTTACTGTTCAGAGATCAAGTCCAGCAGAACGTAGCTTTCCCTAACCTGTCTCTGTCAGTTGGGTTGGTTTTTTCCCCCCTAAATCTAAGACAAAAATGTGCAGTTTCAAAATCATTATTTGTTTGTGGCTGACCTTTCTCAGTAGTGATGAGAGCAAAGCAGCATGGATAGTCTGTAGCGTTGCTCCCTAATGTTTGCAGTAGTACCCTTGCTTTGTTACAGCATCCTTCAAAAATAGGATTGCATGCTAAACCGCTAACTTCAGCAACATTCATTATTATCACATGCAGCTTCTGCTAAAAGACTTGTTTAACTGTGAGACACCTCTTGATCCCATTTATGTGTCTGCTTAAAGGGTGGTTGTGAATTTACAACATGACAAATGTATAAAAAGTAAATGTTACCATTTAGAGAGTGGTTTTTTTCCTCTGAGGTCTGGCCATTTTCCAGATAATGTTATCCTTCACAATGGACTAATAGATTGTAAGAATTTGAGCCAAATGAGAATAATAAGGTGTGTTACGGGGTAGGTGAGACTTTTCACATGAGACCTAAAGCAGTCAACTTCTCCAGGAGGTGGAAAACAATTATTTGATGGACAAACAGATTACTACCTTCTTAGATAAATGACTTGTAGTTTGTGTTTTAGAGGTGCAAGACATGGGTGAATTGCCCCAGAGACAGGGATGGATTATGAAGGCGGATATGAGCTGAAAAAGAGCTGTGTGTTTATTAGATAAGACCTTTCAGGACTGATCCGAGTCTAAATGGATGTGGAATTTTTTTTTTTTTTTAATTTTCTATTCTCTTTTGACTTTACAAACCTTGGTAAACTGCATTGTCTTATTATGGATGCAGTAAACATTCTAGCTTTTTCTAGCTGTTTGGGTGCGGGGTGATATCAGTACAGCCAAATAACTTGAAGGAATTTGTGCCTGTAGACTTGCAGTCCATAGGTGGTACTGAATTACTTTCACACAGCTGGCAAACCAAAATATTTCTTAGATGCTGTAAAGACAGTGGAGTTGCACAGGTCAGTTCACAAACCAATAACTCATTGTCTGAGATATTTCCGTTGTTGAAGAGTAATCTCTCTAGTGAAAAGCCCAGGGATTGCAAAGGAGTATGATTAGAGGATATTACCACACATTTTATGAATTGGAAGAACAGGGATAGAGAAAAGTGAGAATTTTTTTCTGGGGTACACACAAAAATATTCTATCTTGAGACCTTAGCCCATTGCTGTACCATGCTTTCAGGAGCAGGTTTCTTCCACCTCCTGTTGCTTCCCACATAGTGGTTGTCTTCACTAATGTA
Organism: Hypocryptadius cinnamomeus; assembly: GCA_013400635.1. Lineage (NCBI taxonomy): Eukaryota > Metazoa > Chordata > Aves > Passeriformes > Zosteropidae > Hypocryptadius > Hypocryptadius cinnamomeus. The sequence continues at coordinate 11,151 of VYZP01077306.1, read as the reverse complement.
AAAGTTGAGCAGACTGTTAGATCCTCATGCCTCTGAGATAACATCCCATTTTAGAATTACTTCAGTTTTCATTAGTGAATTAACTGAACATATAAATATTTATGACTATCTCAGGTGTCTATTACTACAGGAAATAAATAATTCATTATAGAGAATTACCTTTATAAGGATATAAAGCAGATATGGCAGTTTCCAAAAATGCAGCACAATATATTGTTTTTGCTGAAACACCCTCAAGGGAATATCTTGTTGATGCAAGCTTTGTTTTTGTAAGCTGGGTAACAAACCTTCCATTATGTGAAGAGTAGTGATGGGAGAAAGTCCATTTACAGAAATGTGAGTATAGTAAAAATATATTGACAGCTAGGACAATTCAAGGAATCTATATACAGTATGTAATTTCTGTTTGACATTGGGGAGGTTTTTGTGTAAATCTGTCTGACTACAAGCATAATTTTGAATGTGGTTTTATTTGCCTTATTTGATACGCTTCTGCTTCTGTAGATTGGTTGAAATAAACTTTGCACCTACCAAAAGCGAGAGGGGAAAAAAGAACAAAAGGAAAACAAAGAGGAAAAATTAAATTTTGATGACTGAGTAGTATTAAATAAAAATTGAATACTCAGTATGACAAATCAATTATCAAACTTTAAACTTAAAGTGGGATGCTGGACTTCAGTGGGAGGTTTTGGTCACATAGTGTGTTTGAAGAGGAATGACCTAGCAAGGCAGGGCAGAAGATTAAAGGAAGGGGATTCTTATCAGCCATTTTGAAGGAAAGTCAGCCTCTCTTTTCACAAAAAAGCCAGCATGCTGCAGAGATCAGGAGGAGGGATTTAGAAAAGAAGAGCAAATGTGTTTCAGAGTAAATGACACAAGCTTGAAATGAGAGGCTGGGAACTCCTGGTTATAGTGAAAAGCTGAAAGAGTTTGAGATGTCAGGAAGATGAGACTGAAGTCAAAACAAGATGTCTGTTGTTTTTGTTTATTTACGTTCCTTGCAATAGCTGAAGGGGTTTTCAGAAATCCTGTTAAGTCTGTGCGTATATTTATTTCACCTCACACATATCTCTAAAAAAATACCCTTGCTGTGGAACTGAGAGAGAGTTTCAAGGCATGGGGGAAGAAGCTGCCAGCATGCCTCTGTGGCTGAGATAGTCTACAAAGTCACATGTCTGATGAGAGAAGCCAAAATGTACCTGCTTTGAGCTTCAAGGGACACTTACAGCAAACCATGGGGCTGCCTCTGCACTGGTACCTGCCAACAGCTGATGGGACTTCTGAGAGGGCTGTTGCAGTGGGACGTTGCCATAACGTGTAGAGAGTTGTAGCTTGGGATGTCTGTGTAGGAGACGCCTTCCAATACAAGGTATTACTATTGGAAGGTACTAGTTTGTCCAATTTGTAAATGGAACCTGAAGCATATGTAAAATTAGATTTCTGCAGTACAGGAGGTGAGTTCTAGTCAAGAGTATCTCTTGAGTTCTCCGAACTCTTAGGATTGTATTTGACATGTAGGCTCTATTTGTAATGCTATCTTGTAAAAGGAGCATCCTCATTACACCACATCACTCGTACTATATAAATATATCCTTCTTAATTGGATCGTGTCAGTTTCTGTTTTGCTCCTCATGCTTTTATGGTGCTTCAAAGTTTGGTCTTTTAGCAGGTACTCCCTGCTTAAACAGTAAGTTAGGAACTGGGGCTACTTGGAAAAGGTATCCTTACTAAAGGGGAAATGATCCACTGTCATATGAAGTGATAGAAAATGGCTGAAGGTGAAACATTGTTAAATATGTAATACAGTAGATCCTGTTTCATATTGTCTGTGCAATCTAATCTACTTTTAGTCTACCTTAACTGATATCTCAGTTCAGTGCTGTTTGTGGTGACATACAACTATTTTATCTCTTCTCTTTTTCTTTTTTTTTAAATGGTATCACAAAATGTTTTTCTCTTTTGAGTTCTGAAACTCCACAGTATTGAACACAGAGCTGTTACATAAATTGAACAGTATGTATGAAAGAAAACTAAATAGCTGCTAGTGAACTGCTAAAGGTTGATTATTCAAGGTCACAGTTACTGCACCCAGTGTGTGATACAGCATTCTTCCCTGTCATATTTTCTCTTTGTAAATTAAGTTCAGGAGTTCTCTTAAGTTTCTTGCAGACCATCTGCAGCAACCCAAGAGTTAATCAGGGAGAAAGGCCAATTTGGTACTTTATTCGGTGTTTAAATTCTATTCTGAAAGTTCATGGACAATTTTGTTGTTATTAAATTGTTTCTCTTCAAGATCTCAGCTCTTGGAGGCGTTAATCTCCTTCAAATCCCCTGAATCAGTAGGAACTGAAATTGATTAGTGCTCCTCAGTGTGAAATAGCTGACAGGAGCAAGCTCTGAGAATTTTTGCTCTTGTCAGTATTGGCATCTATTGTTTCTCCTGGGGTGCTTGTATCTTTTCACTTAACAGGATAGCTGAGTATTTTGGTGATGTGTTTCTGTATTGGTGGACATCAGGCCTAAATGTCAATTGTGTAGACTTGTGTGATAAAGATAAATCAGATCTTTCTTATTGATGACCATACATCAGAATGTGTAGTAAAGTGGACCAAGGTCTAAATTACTCTTCAAATTTATAAGGCCAGACATTGTACTGGATTACTATCTGAGAGAATTGGAATACTGCAGCAATATTATTTGGTATTCCCAATGTAGAAATGCATAAGCCAGGAAGATAAGAAAAGGTCCACCAGTAGTTATATCAGTATGTTAAGACATTATTCTTCTTGCTTTATGTTAATATTAACAGATGGTATGGTCTCTTTTGAGTTCAGGTCAATGAAAAAAAAAGTTGTTTTTGTTACTCCCTGTAGAATAAAGCAGTATTTAATAACATACACAGGTATAACAGCTCTAAGCTGCTTCTGTGTTTATCACTATCTTTTTTTATCTGTACCCCCAAAACCCTAACTGATTTTCAAGTTCACTGTGAGCAGCAGTGAATATTGGCATTGTCCAGCTACATTTAGACAGTCACAGAATCACAGAATATGCTGAGTTGGAAGGGACCCACAAGGATCATTGTGTCCAGCTTCTGGCCTTCCAGAGCACTTATCCTCAAGAGTCACACCATGTGCCTGAGAGCATTGTCAAATGCTTCTTGTACTCTGTCAAGCTTGGTGCTGTGACCGCTTCCACGGAGAGCCTGACCACCTGTTAGGTGAAAGACCTTTTCCTGATGTCCAACCTAAACCTCTCCTGACACAGCTTCAGGCCATTCCCTCGGGTCCTGTCCCTGGTCACCAAGAGAAGAGATCAGTGCTGCCCCTCCTCTTCCCCTCACAAGGAAGTTGTAGACCTGTGATGAGGTCTCCCCTCAGGCTCTGTTCTCCAGGCCGAGCAGCCCAAGTGACCTCAGCTGCTGCTCATACAGCTCCCCTTCAAGGCCTTCACCATCTTCCTTGTGCTTCTTTGGACATTTCTCTGTAGTTTAATACCTTACATTGTGGTGCCTAAAACTGCACACAGGACTGGAGGTGATGCTGCCCTGGAGCAGAGCAGAGCAGGACAATCCCTCCCTTGCCCAGCTGGTGATGCTGTGCCTGATGCCCCCAGGACACACCTGACCCTCCTGGCTGCCAGGGCACTGCTGACTCACATCCAACTCACCAGTTACCAGGTGCTCAGGAGCCCCAGGTCCCTCTCTGTGGCACTGCTCTCCAGCACCTCATTCCCCAGTCTGTCCATACATCCGGGGTTGCCCAATCCCAGGTGCAGAACCTGGCACTTTCCCTTGCTAAACTTTATACAATTGGTGATTGCCTAGCCCTCTCATTTGTTGACATCTCTCTGCAGGGCCTCCCTGCCTTTGAGGGAGTCAGCAGCTCTTCCCAGTTTTGTATCATCTGCAAACTTGCTTAGTATCCCAGTCCTGCCTCTTGTCTGGGAAGATGTCAAGCCAATTGCTTTGTGGTTTTGTCTTGGTCTTTGTTACAGAACTCAATGTACATGGCTGTAGGCCCAGAAAGCCTAACCCAAATAATAAATTTATAATTTATTAAACTTAATTCTATAGAGGTTTTTCTGATAACTGCTCCTTGAAGATAGCTGCTGAAATAAGTTTAAAATAATGGATTCTATCTCATATGCCTATTATTATTTTTGAAGCCTGTTAGAGGAGAGAAATTATGCAAATTGGTGTCACGCTAGGCTACTGCACACAAGCTGGTAATGCATAACAACTAGCTCACTGATGAAAATGCTTCATCTTAAGCAAGAAGTCATTGTCAGTGCTAAGAGAGATTCTTCATATCATGATTAATAGTTTATTATTTTTCTTATGGATAAAAGAGTATCTCTTCTTATTAAAATCTGCATTAGAATAAAACTGCTGTAAAATAAATACTGGAGAATTATGGTGATGAATTATGTTTGATTGCATTATACAATTAAGGTATATTGTAAAACAATAGGAAGATTCCTTCAAAATATTGAGTAGTTATTGCTCACTCTATGTGAATGACGAAGTGGCTTTAATTCTTCAGCTCCTGCTTGTAAAAGACTTGATGAATAGATCAAGCTCAGTATCAATTAGTGTCACAACGCTCTTTAGCATTAATGAAGCGAAGCTGCTAGGATTGAACCAATTTATTAGTAGCTCCATGACTGCATGTTAAGCTAACAGATACTACACACACTGTTGTTTAATACTGGGCATGAAAACCAGTACATGGAACTCATAGTTCTGTGCAGCACTGGCTGAAACAAGCTCTCCCTCTGAGGAAGCTATCTTGGTGCTGAACAATTCTGATATGCTTAGCAGGACAGAAATCCAATATAAGATAAGCTGGTTTCAGAAAATAGGTCACTAATGTAAGGTTGCAGTTATTTTCTTCCAAAGCTTATGCTACATCTGTCTTAGATTTCTTCTTCCTTGTCCATACACAAAGCTTATCAAACTTTATGATTAAGGCTGTGGTGAAGAGCCTGGTTTTGGTCTGTGGGTTACTATTCTGTTGCAGCCCTTCACCCTTCCATTTTAGCACTAACACTTGCATTTTGTTTGCCCTGTTAAATTGCTACTGAAGGAGGCAGAGAAAACTTTCTCTGGTATTGATTTTGCACACATGGGGAGTGCACCTGTTAGTCACCTGATTTGCCACCTGCAGTTTATAACTGAATGGGGTCATGGGATTATAGGCTTTATTTTAGTGTTGAGTTCACAACCTAAGGTGGAACTGATGTGTTACATGTTAGTAATTTGTAACTGTTTTAGTGTATTTTGCTTGTTGGAATTCTGTTTTAATAGCTAATGTAGATAGCATTGCTGCAGTAGGAATACCACTGATCAGAATTGATTATTTGAGCTGTTCTTCTTAATAGGCTTTCAGATATTTGGATCTGGTCTTGGAAAATAATTTCTGCTTAATAATGTTTAATTAATTTAATAACTATGGTAACTGACTAGGTACATGATTTTATTCAGCATTTGGTCCTTGGAGTTGGAGATATGGAACTGATTAATTAGCAGTCAAATAAATGTAATGTATTGTAGCCCTGTGTGAATGATCAGGAGCTTTATTTTCAGTGGTACTCAAAATTTCAATAGAAGTTTTTGTTGATTTCTGTTTTAGTAGCAAGATACTCTTTACCTCACAGGATAAGATGACTCTCAAAAATACTTAGCTTATCATCTGCAGGAAATTGTTTTGCAATAATTTGATTCTCAGCAAAGCATTCGGTCTTTCATCACTGAATAAAATTTTCTGTGTTAGTCCCAGTTAGTTTCTTAAATACACCGTGCCTACCAGAAAACCTTGGAAGTGTAATTTTCCATTAATAATACATATTGCTAATTTTGTGAAAACAAAATTAAAAAAATGGTTTTTTGCATACTGGAAAGAAGTGCAAATTTGCTGCACTAGTCATCTCTGTGAATTATGCAGAGCTTTGACCATTTTTTTGCTTAACTTTCAATGTCAACAGTGATGTTAGGATATTTATGTTGAACCTGAGTGAAACAGTCTTGAGGTTTTGTGAGAAAGTCCTTTCTCACAGAAGATTGTATCCACATTTGACTGAGAAGTAGATATCCCCCAAATAAAAAACTTCCTAGAGTTTTCATAAAAATCTTTGTTAGGCGAGAGGAATCAGTCCCCTCTGAGGAGTGGTATAGGTTGAATTTTGTCCTTGATACATTCTGATTTGGTTGTTTTACCCATGCGCTAACAGTGCCAGCTACAGCAGATACTTTTTTTTGGAGATACCAGAGAAAAGAAAGAATAGAAGTCATTATGATTGTATCTTGGGTAAAAGATGCATATTGATAAAATTCATTAATTTAACTTCATGAAACAAGTTCCTTTTTAGCTTTCTTAGTTTTGTGAATTACTGTCTGCAAATCTTTCCATTCTAGTTAGATTTCAGCTGTTGTGCATATTCAGATAAAGAAATTCAACTATGGAGACCAGAATAAAGCATATGGTATCTATAAAATCCTATGTAAATGAATGGGATTGGATAATTCTAACAGAAAGAGATTTGATTGTTAATATAATACCATTGACATGAGTAAAAATTAGATAGAAGAATCAAAGCACCAAGAAACTTCCTGAAATATTAAGGAATATGTACAGGATAAAGATGGAGTGACTAGACTGTACCCTCACCTTTAGGACCTTCCTACTCTAGAAGATCCCGGTGGTTTGCTTTTTCTGTTCTTTATTCTGCAGTACATTGAGGGAGTGTTTAATTTATCTTAACGTGTATGACACCGTTCTGTGCACGTTAAGCAGATCTCTAAGACCATTACTAAACTGCTGGCAAGTACCATTCATGTAGAAAATGGCTTGAGGTGAAACAAACTGGTATGGCTATTGTATTTACACAGAGATTACTTGGAGCCATGGGTCTATGGTAAGAGGGAAGCAACTTCAGAATTAATTCCTGGGAAGCAGATGAAATCTGACTTCTATGGGAGATGAAGGATCCAAGATGCAATGTTACCTGGACCTCATGAAAGATGAAGTTCATCTAGAGTGTTGTGGCACTTGGGATTCACAGGATGAGGTGCTAAATAGTTCTGGAGTAAAATAACTTTGTGACTCAGCAGTGGGGTCAGGAGTGCCTCCTGATCTGACACAGTCCTGCTGAAAAGACTGAAAATGCACACCCAGTCAGAAGATTGCAGCGGAGCTGGTCAGGGCCAAAGCTGTACTTGACCTTTATGCATCGTGGATCTGTTTGTTTAGGAAACTGGCTGATCAGGATAATGTATTCACCCCTTGCCCTGAGTAGTTTGATTTATATAGACAATACGAAAATGATCAAACATTATTGGACAAAGGTTAATGTTGTTCTCATAAATATGAGGGTCCAACACAAGTTTACTTACAAACATTTGTATTGCCATGCATTATTATGCAATGAGTCTAAATGAAAACATGTACTGGATTGTCTGGACTGTGCACATATGCCTTTCCTACCATACATTTTCCACGTATTAGTGGAGAGTTTTCTGGTTTAGATTCAAATATGTGATCCAAAAATTTGAGTTAAGGTTATGACTTAGAAGTACCTTCAGTTCAGGACTGATTTAGGAGTGGTGGTGTGAAACTTCTACCATTTGACTAGAGTGTTCTTTGTTCTCTTTATTTCTAGAGAACTAGGTGACATTTAGATTTCTGTGCCATGAAGGTCAGTAGCTGGTTTTGTGGTCAGGTTATTATGGTTGATACTAGGAATGTGGTTGTGATTCACACTGTGATGAACTGAAAGCATAGGCAGGACAAGGGAGCAAATAATCACAATGCTCTCATCAGAGCTGGCATCCAGACACAATCCATTGCCACTGGTTATCACTCAGCTCTGGCCCTGTGGCTAATACTGCAAGTCTAAAAGCCTGGAGTATCTAGTTCATCCATACAAAGGAACAAAAAGAAAAGAAAATATTGAAGATACTCCTGAATTTAAAGGACTTTATGTAGACAAAGAGAGCGTATGTAAGCACAAATAATAAAAACTTCAAGTTAGAATATGTGGAAAGAGAGAACATGTTGCCCACTTATGTTCTCTCTGTGTCCACTTTGAACACCCAGAGTTGATTTCATGGCTTGTATATTCAAGCAAGACTTGTTCTATGAACTGAATTTAGCTGGAGTGTTCTCAGGGATCTACCTTTCATCTATAAATAACAGCAGTTCTATTCTGGTTGTCTTGTTTCATCCTTTATGTTTGCCTAGTGAAAATACGTGATCAGCTAAAGTATGGTTCTTTTTTTGTTTGTAAGTTTTATGGCATCAATAATAGCTTTTGAACGTGCTTTTATCCTTCTCCTTCATCTTCTTCCATCATTAACTTTTATCTCAAAAAAACTATCCACAGCACATTCTGCAGTCTCTCTTCCTGGGTCCAACTGAGAACAGTTATAGGATGGTGTCTTGACATATTTTTTTTTCGTATGCTTCATTTCAAGATATTGACATTCTCTTTGTTTTAATGTAGCCAGTGAGAAATAGCAGGAGGAAAGTAGCAGAGGATGCTGTTCTGACTATTGATTTTCTTGTGCCTTTTGTTGGTTCATTAATTCCTCTAACAATTGCTTCTGAGGTAGCTGTCTGTGTGTGACCACTACTAGCCAGCAGAATAGGGTCTGTCATGGCTAGGTGAGGCCGTAGCTAATAATGTCTTTACCTTCTGAATTCTTCTACCAAGGAGTTGCAATTTAGTGTGGGACCAATACTGAGTTCCCTGTAAATAGTGAAATACCTTAGTTTTGAATATGTCGTTCTTACTCTTCCACTGTGCTTGTAAATGCCAGAAGTGCATAAGCCAGCTGTTTCACAAGAGAGGCAAGAGGCCTAAGACAAATGGAACATTGCAGAGAGGAGCCCTGTCTGGGAATTATTTGCATGGAAGCAGTATTTTCACTGCTTTCACTAGTATTGGCTGGTATTGCTGTCATGTCCCTATCAGCTATAAGAGAACTCAAAACTGTCTAGTACTGTGTATCATGATTGTTAGAAAGCACTAGACTGAAGTGAGACTCTTACTAATTCTAAAATCTCTACAGATAACGCCTCTTGCAGTAAGCTAGAAGAGGGTACATTTTGGAATGCAGAAGGGAATCACTCGTGTGTAGGAGTTGAGTGAAGCGGTAGTGAAAATAGAACAATAATTGTAAAGCTGTTTCTCTGGCTTACGAGTCCCTTTTCTTCCTTTAATTTTTGAGGAAGAGAGCTATGATAATAAATTTGTGAGAAGTTGCTGATTTTA
>VYZP01077305.1:10000-19509 GCA_013400635.1 Hypocryptadius cinnamomeus | reverse complement strand
TTTTTGGGGGGGCTGAACAAGAGGCTAATGTAAAATTTCAACATTTCTTTATTCTTATTGATCCATTTGTGAATACCATTTGTAGCAGGTTGGCTTTCTTGTTTTCTGTAATTCACCCAGTTTTTAGCCAAAGCAGAGCTGTGTGCAGCCTGACCCTCGCAGGGTACACGAGGTTTCTGTCACATGGCCTGCTGCCTCTGGCGTGGTGACCTCAAGACAGCATAGAGCTGTTACTTCCTATATCTAAAGCTGCCTTGTCCCAGTGGTTGAACATTAACAGAAAGCTGTCAAACCCTATTATAATAAAATATTTTCCTCTAAGAAAGAAGACACAACTATTCTCATAGTACCAAGCTGGTGGACAGGAGTGCTTTGTTGCAAGGATGCTCATTACACCATCAAAGTGCCTTGAGGGGGAAGAAGGTGCATGTGTTTCTTCTAGTGATGAAAGGATGTGCTCTCATGGAGTATTGTACAGCTCGTGCTAAGCACAGGGGAATCATTAGAATGTGTAGCCAATTGTTGCTCAAAAGTGGAACTTTTTTCCCCCCTCGGTTCTTAAACACTGTGCTGCAACTTCCCTTGGTGCCAGGAGGGAGTGGATTAAATGTAAACGAAGTGATGAGGATTAATAACCTAGGAAGCTGTATTCAGATGCAGGAAAGTCTCTTCAGAATAACTCTGAATTTGATCTTACTTTTCTATGGCATGTAATAATTTTTAAATTGCTGTATTGTACTGTATTTTGTCCTTGGAGTGATGCAGGTCTTGTTGCGTTTACTGGTGCAGGAGGAGTGCCAGGAGGGGTACACTGTCTTCATCTACTCACTAATAAGTAAGGACTGCCCTATGTTAGGAGTAAAACTGGCAAGTTTCAAGATACAGTAAGATTTTTAGTGAAGAAGCAAATAGATTCATGGCTATCTTGTGACCACATAAAGACAGTGTATCTTAGTGGGATGGATAACTGCTTAATCATAATACCGCAACACCTGTGAAGAAGGCCTCACTTGAAGCATTATTCTTTCTTTCAATTTAAATATTTTGTGATGTTGATGATACATTACTCCGCATCCCACTCTGTGTTGCCATCTTTTTCTAGCTGCATGCTTTGTGTTTTCTTGATTCCTTGTAATAACTACATGGTTGGAAAAAGTAGCCCATCTGGAGATCATATGTTAATAGCATCAGCATTCTGAAAAATAACTTGAAGCATTGTTTTTGTCCTGATGGTAACTAGCTCAAGCACGTCTAGGTGTGGTATCTGGCATTTATCTTGTGTATCTTGAGCATGCTTGAAGTCCCCTCCCTTGTTTTGTAACTTGCAAATTAGCTGAATTATTTCTTTTTATCTGAAAACTGCCAAAATTGATTGTGAGGATTAGCATAGCAGTTCTGTGAAAATTAAAATAAAAAAAGAAGAACAATAATACTTTCTGTAAATTGAACTGAATCTCCAGCTATTCATGTTTTTAGGTATACTGCTTGGCTTCGTCAGTCAGTGCCACGTGGGTGTTGCATTTGTTAAATTACTGTAATTAATTTGCCATCAGTGAATTACATTCTATTGTCACTTTTACTGAGCTGTTTTGCATGCTGAAGTAATGTGTAAGTATTAACCCTCTGATGTAACATGCTTAAATCTATACTAAGCTTGTTAATACACCATTTGAATGAGACTATAAAAGTTATGTTAATGTATTGGCAAGTATGTTCAGTTACTGCCTGTGTTCCTTTAGTAGGAGCTGTAGTACTAACAGCCTTTCCTGACTGTGGAGGTCTCATGTTCCCATCTGACCTCAGGCTAAGGCACTTTTATGAACAACACAGAGTGGAGTAAATACTGCTGTGTGGCTTGGTCTCAGGGGGAGTTCAGGTCACTCAATAATCAGGGCCTTGGTCTCACAGAAATATATATATATATATATATATATATATATATATATGGGTGTTTAACTTTGTGCTGTGAGCATGCCCGCAGTAGGCTTAGGGCGTTAAGTAGAGTGAGACCCAAATTCCATAAGATCTTACGGCACTCCCAGAGAGGCCAAACCTGTGTGTGACATTCAAGAGCTNACAGAATCTCAGTTTGTGTTGTATATGGCCATACACAATTTTATATGATACTTTTACAGATAGATTTTTAAAAATATTGCCTGATACAGCTGTTAACAGCCTTCATCCTATGTCAAGATTGGGAGTAATGATTTGGAGAGAAGGTTGCATCTGTTCAACTTTATTAGGAGAAGGAAGTTTGTTACGTTCTTCTTAAGCCAAATAATGATCAGACTTCTCTTATTAAGTGCTTTACAGTGCAGGATTTGTCACCAGCTACTGAATGTACATAACACAGTATGGGTAAAACCTTTTAGGTATATTATAGTAGCATCTGTTTGTGATAACACTTAGCACAAGTAATGAATGAGTTCTTCATTCTGTAAATGAAAGTTTATGAAAGCCTCAGGTTATAACCTGAATCCCTAGTTGGATTGTGGGAAGCAGATAACAGCAGAAGAATGATGTGAATTCTCAGTAGAGTTTTTTAGATATCTCTCAAACTGCCTAGAAGGCCACATCTTGTTTTGTTTCCATCAGATCTGTTTAGTTATATGATACATTTGGATGTATTTTTGAGGTTCAGCTGTCTTTTGGTCACTTCCTTGCCCTTCTCTTCCAGTATGACACAAGTGCTATTGCTTTGAGAAATTATGAAACTCTGACACACTTCAGACTTAATGCTGCTCCCATTTTGCAAGCTAAAGGGGCACTCTGAGGTCTTTGCCCCCTGAATTGGAGAAAGGTTGGGAAGTGTGCCTTGTAACAGGACTGTTGGGGGCAAGGAATAGATATGTTTAGCTATATCATTGAGTTGACTCTGAAGTGAGAGAGAAAAGTCACTTTTGCAGTCTCTGAAGATATGGGGGACTTGTAAATATGTTGGCATCCTCTTCACCAAAACACAGATTGAAAAAACCATTGTGCTAGGAGACCAGTCCAAGGATAAGTCTATTGATAATGAGCTTTAGAAGGTCTGTTCTGACAGATGAGTTGAGGAATCCAGTCCCTTTGCAAAGTCTCACTGTTCCAGTGTTTAGTTGGGCTGCGCTGTTCCTGTGTACATTCAGTGGGCAATATACAGTTCCTGGATGGGCAGCAAAAGTGTAAACCCTCCTGAGTAAGGGACAAGAAAAATTAGCGGTAAGTCCAACATCACCAGCCACCTGCTCCAGCTCAGTCAAGAGAGTGCTTATAGTCTCAAATGTTAAGTGTTTGGACAAAGTGAGCTAAATAAAACAAGAACTGTTTGAGTCTTCTGATGGCACTCATGGAGTCCCTGGGAGTCATCTTTCATTTCTTTCAGTTGGAAACAGGTCTCTGTGATGATGAGTAGCTTGGGGCAGTGGAGTAAAGGCTGAGGTGAGTGATAGGAGATCTTTGAAAAGCTCTTTTTTTTTTTCTTTTTGTTCCCCTCTTCCTGCTTGGTCAACGAAAGGGTTTAGGAGAAGCTAAATAATAAAAAATGGCAGCACTGCATTTGTGGAAAAAATGTAAATAGTTAACCATCTGAAGGAAAGGAAATAGCCTAATTGTAATGGCATATATAAATATTTCCTTTGGCTATCAAGGTAGTGATAATACCTGATTGAATCTTTGCAGTGCCAGTTCAAACAAAGGCCTTCCTCTTATTTAATGTCTTCTGAATACCTATGCAACCCTGATATTCTGATAGTGTCTCTCCTTATGTTCTGTCATATAATTGCAGGCTAGTCTCCAACAACCTCCCAAGTAATTTCTTTGTCTCATAAAGAAAGCCTTTTGTCACTGCTAGAAATTCTAAACTATTTTTAAAACACGTTGCCTATGCATCTGTTTGGGTAAGCTCTCCTGCCCTGTTCTTGCCAGCTGCTCATGGAAAACTTCATCATGCAAACATTCTTGAATTGCTCTCTTAGCCTTGCAGGAAACTTCTAAGTTTTGAATAAAGTTGTGAAAATTTTTGGGTAGGTTTTCCTTGCTATTTCTGTGCAACCAATTTTATATTACTTTCAAGATTTTTCTGCAGTGTGTCTACTGCTCATTAATGGCTTAATTAGTTTCAGGAGAGGTGTCTGATCATTTCAACAGATTGTGTTCATTTACTGTGATAATGGAGCATGTTGTTCTTGCAGATGTTTAACCCGTGAAAAGAAATCCTTGAGTGCTCTGAGTTTCTGTTTTGGACCATCTTTAAAGACATGAATCTTTCCAATCAAAAGTAAACTATTTGTATAAAACCGCAACTAGCTGAGTAAAACCAGAACTGTGTATCTTAAGCATCTTAAGGAGAATGGTTTTTGTTGTCTATCTGGATAGATATTTCCTAAACAAGTGCCTATGTTCCCAAGACCACTTTATTTTTGTAAATGATCATTGTGACTTTCATGAGGAGGATATCTCATTGTGCATCCAGAGGCTTTTGACCTCTGTTGTTTGTTGTCTGGTGCTTTCAAAAATGGGAGGGCGAGCCATAGCACGAATGAGGCTGGTTCTCCCTTTCACTCAGAACATGCTTCTATTTTCTGCATGGAAATTGAATATATTGACCTGGAGAGATCAGGAAGCATGCAGGAAAATTTCACAGGGCTCGAGGTGTCTGACTGCCTGCCAAACAGAACACACAAGAGTGTTGTGTGGGATTTGACTGTTACCACTCTGTTGTCTTCAGGAACTGACCTAGCTGGGTGTTTTCTTGCTAGTCTGCTCTGTCTCAAAATCAGACCACCACAGCCTGTGCACAGTCCCCAAAGGGTGGGTGTGTTGCATACCATCAGGGATATTTTTAGTAGACTCTGTTTGCTGACTGACTTAGTGTGCTATAAATACAGAGTTCTCATCTGGCATGCACTTTGCGTGTCTTCTAGTAACTTATAATAAATTCACCTAAGAATAATGGCAAGGAGAAGCAAGCTGTTACGATTTGTTTGGCTTTCCATACAAAGTGTCATTTATAAAAAGCAATTATTTAGTAACATTTTAACTGTAAATGGCTTTTAAAGCTAGTGGTATTCCAAAACACTTCCTAGTCGGGCTCCCATAATTAGTCCTTACGTCAGATTGATTTATACTGCATTTTCATTATGGTTTTAAAAGTTGAAGGTGGGGTTTTTAGATATGGGAGGTTACTTGAGCATCTGGAATACTGTCAGTACTAGTAAATTACAGTCTTTTTTTTTTTTATACCAATGGAAGCATATTCCATAAGGGTTATTCTCTGGTAAAAAAATGAATCTTAGTTATGACTCTCCTGGAATTTTTTTCCCTGAAGTATAGGTATATATACAATTTCTTGAGTTGAATTATAGTTAAGACACTTACAGGACTCAATGCAAAAAGGGGAGGATCCCATGTCTTATTAAAATATAGATGCATTTGTCTTTGAGTGATGAATTTGACACAAAATTGAAGAATAGGTTCTTCCTGAGTTGTACTGAGTATAACCTAAATGCAGTTGTTCTGTATTGCTAAAATAAAAACTGTCATAGCATGCACTAACAGATGTGAAGTTTTTCATAGGCAGCAAAAGAAAAGTCTGCTCAGAGGTGCTTTCTGCAGATTGCCTGAACACATAAGCAGTGCTTTGAGAATCTTAATTTTTTTTTTTTATAATGAAATCTGGACCAATCCGGTGATAGTATTTCAGAAAACTTACAAACTAGATTGTCATCCTGTCAAGAATCTTAGCTAGTCCCCTGAAAATCATGTTATTTTGAATCCTGATTTCCTGAAGCTCTCAGAAGTTTTACTTACTGTAGAATGAAGAGTATCACTCCTTTATTCTTCAGTGTGAATATGGATAAAAGTTCCAGTTTGGGAAAAAGAGTCTTGCTTCTCTTAAGAAAACGCTGTGACCACTACCACATAGATCAGAGCATCATCAATTAAGCAAATGTCAGAGAGATAATGGTGGACAATCTTCAGATCATAAAGAACAATGACAGTAGTAAAGTGTGGTTCTCTGTGGTCATTTAACTGCTTTGCTCTCACTATGAGGCAGTTCTCTTCCTTCTCAGTGTGTTTGCTACATCAGCAAGGACCACTGAAGTAGCCTAAGAGGCCAGACTTGAGAATTTGCTGTCCATTTTCTTCTGTGTGTCCTTTGGGAAGAATGAGTTTAAAATCACACACCTGTGTTCTGAATACTGGAAGGCATACTTTGCATGTGTATGAGTGGCTCAGGGCTCCTATAATATCTTAGATTGGATAATGATGGTTCATCTTCAGAGCTGATTGTGATGAAATTTTCCAAAAGGTGGTATGGCTGAGTTCAGGCGTGAAGTGCCCAAATACAGGGTTAGCTACGCAACTTTCCTTCTGATTTTTCAATGCTGTGATTTTCTTCAAACTCAGTTGTAGATTAGAGCTGGTTTAAGTGTTTGAGTTTTAGGGTTTTTTTCACTCTCTTAGCATGTGGGTGTAGTTGTTAGAGGCAGTCAGATCAGTTTGGATAGAAACTTGTTTTATTTTTATATTGGGAGTATTACTCAATGAATGGCAAGTAGATTGGTTGCCTGAGTACAAAGCAGAGTGAAGATGACCTGTTTTTGTATCAAACCTCTAGCAATCTGTTAACAAATTACAATTCCAAAATAATAAAGCAAAATTGTAAAACTATTTATATATTTTTAAAGTGCTGTGTAAAGAAATAAAATACGTGGTTCACGCCTGCAGTAGTGTCATAAAGCTGTTGCTGGCTGAAGAGAAATGATCTACTGAAACAGCACATGAATGAAAACAGCATGAAATTCACATATGGAAAAGGGCTGCATGCTATCAAAGAAGCACCCTTTGAATATCTAATTCAGCTGTCCTAACATTTGCATACTAGATATCTAATATTAAAATACCAGATGACGAGTGTAAAGGCATTGCCTTGCTTTTTAAGGACTGAAATACAGTTAAAATTAATTGAAGAGTAGTTGAAGCTATAGCATATTTGCTATAGCTTGGCTGTTGGATTAGTTTATATCCCAATGTGCCATATCTGTGAATTTGTGTGTTTTGTAAGTGATAACATTTTCAAAGACACACGATACTGAGCTTCTTCATAATCATGGATGTAAAAAAATGAAATGTTGAAAATATTATTGAAATAAAATACAGTACTGAAATAGCTTCTGGTTTGGAGGAAATACAAATGCCATTGCTAGAATAATAAACCACGTACCAAAATAAACTGGTTTTCATGCACTTGATAAGATCAAGATCCAGTGACAGCACAGAACTAGGGAGTGGAGGAAATGTTCCTTGGAAATGTGGGACTAGTTTTGCTGCAAACAAAGGGATAAGAAAGCTAATGCAAATAATGTGTTTTACATTGTGCAAGGGCGGGAATGGATGACGTGTTCAGCCCAGGTTATTCCCTTTGTGTCTCCGCTTGGCCTCTCCAGTCATAAAGCACACAATTGTGTTCAGCTGATGGAGTCAGAGGAAATTCATTTGATGAAGTTCAAATGATGAACACATTTGGAGCTGGAGGGCAAAAGTTCCTCCTGGTGGGTTGGGCTGGTATATGTGGCTTCTCTAGAGGTGTGCAGGCAACCAACCTTTTACATATATTTAATGATTGTATGTTTTACTTTAAAGCTTTGTTTAGAAGAAATGTTTAAAAGCATTAGATGATGTAAAAAGCAAAAGCTTAGATGATGTAACTTCTTGAGCTTAAATAATTTAATGTGTTGGGGAAATCCATTAATTTGTGAAAAGTGGGTTGGAATTAAGCTCTCTGAAGAGAGCTTGGACAGGCAGCAGTGTTGAGATTGTTCCTATCCACACAGATTTATGTGGTCATGGAATCTGAGGTCATGGAGTGGTTGTCAAAAGCATTCTAAATCTTACATTCTGGCCGTTGTTGATTCTCTTTTAGGGATTGGCTAGCCAAGAAGCAAGTTGCAGGGAAAGGCTGCCATGTTACAACAAATATAAGGCAAGGCATACTTAGCATTGATAAAATTATTCAGAGTATAATTTTTGCCAGGAGTTGTAAGAAATTGCAGAAATTAATGTTTATTATTCTAAAAGCAAGGACCACAACAAAGGTCCTTGAAATCTTTTGCTCTGATGCTTAAACAAACAAGTTAAAAGGGCAAATATTTAACAAGTTTTTAAAAGAATTATTTAGTGAGTGGTCAAAACTACAGCTTGCCAATACCCTTGTATTTTCCAAAGTGCTGGAAAATACTGGTTATAAGATGCACCTCTAGGGACTCCTGTTTGTCATCATTGTTCTATCATGGATTTGCACTATGTCTGGGCTGTTAAATAGCTGTGTCCCATGGCAGCTTAAAAGTTTGTTAGCTGTAGCATGCAAGCATTCTTTGAAATACGTTTGAAAACAAATGTTTGTATTCAACATGTTCCTGGCCCAGCACTATTCACAAAGATGCAGAATTAAAACGAGTGAAAAATATTAGCCCCCCAGGAAATGTTAACCTCGAAAGAAATCATCTGGCAAGGATGCCAGACTTGTAAGCAAGAGAGAGGGAAAGGTCTGTATGGAATTGTGGTGTTCGTTGCATTCTTACTCAGAGGGAATTGGGATGCAGGGATATGAATACTGATACAGTTGTTTTCTAATCTCTTACACTATGGTTTTGTGACACTAAAGCTGTGTCACTTATTGAGAGCCTCTCCTTTTTTCTTCCGTTTCCCTGCCCTTTTGCTGTTTTCTGTGTGTGTGGATGAGTCATCTTACTTGCAACACCTTTATTAGTAACTGTAGTGCTATTGAAAACAAAAATAAATATGCAGAAATACTGACTTAAGTGGATCTGAAAAATACATTTAAAAAGAAGATCAGTGTTTGAGTTTAGACTTGTTTCTTTGTTTTTCTTAAAAGACATAATTTAGGGTATTATATATGATTTGGATTTTAACTTTCATATCCTAGTTTTATCTAGCAATTGTATATCAGTACTATTAAGGGAGGAATAATACTGAAGAGAAACCTACTGAAATAGATAATTAGTTCTGTATCAAGGAGATGAGGCCATTTTGATTAAATAATTTGTTTTAGGGTATCTATTAATAGGTATTTTCTTGAATTCAAGTTTTCTGAATTTGTGTTTCCCCAAACTTGAAAATTGTGATGTAAATTTTGCTTTTTGTTAGCATTGTTTTGAAGCACATATGAGTTAAAACTGATTAAACTTGCTCCCTCAAAGAGCTAACCATGTAAATAGGCTGTACATCTAGCACAAGGCACTATAGCCTGGAATTTAAATGTCAACATATTCTAATCCTATTGGTTTTCTGTTTATGCCTTAAGGATTTGTAAATTTACAAAATTACACACTTGTGATTTGATTTCAGACATGTGAAATTTCAGATGGAAATAGGAAAGGAAGAAAAGCCTCAAGATAGGACCTTATTTTTCTTTTATTTTCCCTCCTGGAGTTTCTCTCTTACATACTAAGCCTCATGCTCCTTCAGGCAATGATGATAAATGTACTAGGTACAATGTGTTTAAGCTA
>VYZP01077305.1:0-5000 GCA_013400635.1 Hypocryptadius cinnamomeus | reverse complement strand
TATATATATGACATAACCCTTCCAGCTGCATCTATTTTTTCCTCTTAGGCCAGCTTCTGGCCAATTCTGATGCAGTTTTAACTAAGCACCAGTTTTACACCAGGAGCAGAACTTCAGTCTGTCCTGCTGTGTTCTGGCAAAGTACCTGACAGAGAGTGTACCAGGCTGAAGTCCTCTGTTCACAGAACAAGTTCAGCATTCACTCATTTTGCAACCTGGAGCTGGAGAAACTCCCTGAAGGATTAGAGAGATGTTAGTTTTCTGTGGCATGCCCACAGCCCTGCAGAGATATCTTCCAGACCAGAAACTGCTGTTGTAGGTTGCAGGATTAGTAGAATAAATGGTACAATGTCTGCACAGTTCTGGAAAGAAGAGACATAAGTTCAATGGTTTAAGTGGCATTTGCACTGCCCAAAGCCAGGATTCGTATTGAGTATTGCTTCATTTCAAGGGAAAAATCCAATAAAAATAGGTTTCCCTTAGTGGCACATCTCTTGGTTTACTGATCTCTGATTTGATACAACTGCTGTAAAAGACAGGTATGGCAAGACCTTCTCTAGAGAGAAGAGTATGTTTTTATGGTGACTGGCAAGAATGCCAATCTTCCCTTAGGAGCTTTTATTAAGTGTTCCCAAAAATGGTAATTAAAGTAAAGTTTTAAAAAAAGTTACTTGATAAACCCACAAAGCCTGGAGGCAGGGACTGTCCTTTACATGCCTATGACTTACTTCTCAAAGTCTTAAATACAGATTGAATTTGCTATGGAAGAACTGGAACAAGTTTGTCTTTTCACCAGAGCTCATGACTTACACCTGGCTTAATCTCACTATTCTGTGTGTGGCTGTACTGTGAAATTTATCACAGCTACTCTTACCTGTGTGGAGTGGACTTCCTTGCCTTCTGAGGGCTTCTTCCACAGTGAAAGGAGTGGGTTTGAACTTTTGTCCATGTGGGAAACAGCTCTTTTGACCTCCCCTAAAATCCAGAATAAGAAAGCCTTTTATGAAACAGGTGACAGTTTAAGTATGAGGGATTTATACTTCAAGACTATCATGGGGATTTTATTTCATAAGGCATTGAAAGTACATCTCCTGTCTACTGAAACAGAAGTATTTTTGAGGTACTAATGCTCCTCTTAGATAACGGAGAAGATTTAATTTGAAAAAGAAAAGTGCCTATAAATTATGTTAAGTGTTAGAATTAACAATGTGACAGTTCAGTGCCTGAACACTTAACAGTGTGAAATCTTTCTTGCTTGGGCAATGGTTTGATTAAGTAAAAGTGCCTTTTGAGAACTATTGTTTCCTTCACAGACTATTTTGGAAAGTTACAAATTTCAACCTAGAATGAAAGGCTACTACGGGAAAACAGACACAAATCTGTGTCTCTAATTATTTTGACATTGGGGTAGTAGTTGTCCTAAATAGTATACCTCAGGGCTTTAGATGTCTAATGTGTGAGAGGCACTAAAAAATAATTTATGAGTGCCTCTCTGAAGAGAATTGCATCCCAGGTGTTGGGTTATTTGATGTGTATTGTGGCAGGTTTTTGTTCTGTAAGTGAGTTGTTTGCTGGTAAAGTATGTGTGCAGTACACATTTTGGGCACATCTTTCATTAGCTTGTCTCTTGTAGCATGGGGTTTTTTTTAACTGTTTGTTTGGAGTTATGTCATGGAAGGGTTTCTTTGGATGCCCCTTATTGGTCTTTGCCCTCTAGCTTCTGTTTTGATCTCCTCGGTCTCCAAGTTGGCTAATACAGCAGAGAAGGAAGGTGAAGGGATGAACATGTAAATAAGTTGGGAGGAGTGCAGGCTCAGACTCAGGCATTTTTTATGCTGCAATCAAGAACTGTTCTAAAGAGCTTTTTAATTCTTTCAAAGCATGAATTTTTTTTCAATGAGTATTTTATTATTTATGTTTAAACTACTCAGTCACTGGATTTAGGAACCTGTGGTAGAGCCTGGCTAACTCATTAGGTAAGATGCTGGTTCAGAAGGCATTGCTACATAGAAAGGCAGAGCAAATTTATGCCACTGATTTACTTTTTCTGTGACCCTTGTCTCAATGTCATCGTGGGCAAATAGGCATTTTTATATAAGGTGACAGCCAGAGACTTAAAAGACTTGTTTGACTTTCTGTGTAAGGCAGGGCTAGTTCCTCACTGCCTTTCTCTAGTATATAATGGAGACATTGCTCCCATTGTAACCATTGCTTGTTCTTGTCTATTTTGGAGTGTAAGCTCTTTGGAGGAGGGACTAATACGTACATGTGGAAAAATATATTTTTACCACTTGGCATGCTGTAATTCTGATCTCATACGGACACTTCTGAAACAAGAATACTAGCTGTGATTGCTCCTTATCTGCTCGTAAGAAAAAGCAAAACCAACAAAACAAAAAACACAAACCTCAACAACCTTTCTTATTAAAGTATAATTCATTAGCATGTTGCAGTTGAGTTTTCAAACTCAAGACAGTGTCTCCTTTTTTTTAATGAGTATTGCTGATGTATATCAGAGGACAGGTCATGATTTTCTTTGAATAGTGAAGAAAAAACCCACACCTCTTAAGTAGGTGTAGGTTCTTTTACCTTCAGTAGCCTTATGGATGAGTAAAGCAATGGAAACATGTAACGCCCTACATGAAAGGTGTAATTAGATAAGTAAAAACATTTGAGTTACTGTGTCATATTTTCAAACTGCTGAGAAGTCAAACTATCATTCAATCTATTTTTATCGAACTGCAGATCCCTGTTAAAATTTTAGAGTCTATGCTCTGCGTGTGTGTATGCATGCATATGTGCATCTTATTAGCATGATCTGGTTAATGTAAACAAGATGTTTCTCTTCCACTCACAGATGTTTAAAATGTGTAACTAATCAACTTTCTCAACAGTTTGACTGATAGACCAATGCAGCAGTTGTAAACAGCAAAAAAAAAAAGGAAATGCTCAGTAGCATTCCTTACCAGAGATATTTAAAATACGAGTGATACTGAAAATATGAACAGTTTGTTCAAATGGTGTTGTCTTAGCTGTGAAGAAGCAAGAATTACATTTTCTGCCTTAGTTACTGTGGTAGCAGTGGTGTAACATATCATTTGAAAGTTTGGTTGGTTTGGGATTTATGAATGTTCTTAAAGATTTTGTAGAATATGTTATGGGTGCTGTGTACTCTCATAATAGAGGTGAAAGACTAAATATAGACAAATCTCTCATTGAGATATTTAAAGCATGCAACTCAATAGCTTTTCTTCAGTTTTTACTGACAGTAAATACTTGGGAGATTATATCTTTTTGACTTCAGTTCTGTCTTTTTCTGAACTAATAATGCATCTTCTTTACTGTTCTTCTTACTAGGCATTTTGGATGCTTTCTTCACAATGGTACATTCTCAAATGCTCTTAAAAGGTTCTGTCTTAGACATAGGAGCCTTTGCAAAACTAGTGGTTGCATTACATAGATGTAATGCAACACATTTTCCCAAAATACATTTTCCCAAAATTTGTATGCTGCTCATGTTAAACACTTAAATTATGTTAGTACTGAGGAATTTAATGGTCTCATTCCGGTGTACACTTTTGAAATTAACATGTTTTTTAACCAACCCTTGGACATCTCTATATTTTGTAATATTCTCTTTAATTATCTTAAATGCATGGCTTCTTATGATCCAACACCCTAGTCTGGCCAATAGTCCATACATTAAGGTAAATATTCTCCAAGCTGGAAGAATAGGTGGGTCAATGTAGAGTGAATTTCTCGTAGCTGAATTTTCCATTTAAAAACAAAAGGCTGTTTTATGATAAGCAGAGAATGTCCATGCTTTTAAATAAAAAGTCAATCCTTAAAGAAAATTCCTTTGTTCTGACAATGAATGGTATTNATGCTTTTAAATAAAAAGTCAATCCTTAAAGAAAATTCCTTTGTTCTGACAACGAATGCTATTTTTAAGCCAGACTTTTCTGGTAAGTTCTGTTCTTATTCATAAGCCATACTCCTACTCTGGAAAAAATCAAGCCAAACAAAAACCACAAAAAAACATACTCAAACCCCTGAACAACCCTCCCCCCAGCAAATTCAAATAACCAACCAACCAGCCCTACTTACTCAACTCTTACCAGTTTCAAGTGAATGAAAGTAAATGAGCAGATTGGTTAGATATTTCCCTGCTGAACTGATAAATGATGTCATCTGTGGGGGACTGCTATTTTGGAGAGATAAAGGGGGAAAATACGGAGTATAATAATAATACAGGAAAATCTGCTGTTGTGCTTAAGTAATAAAAGTTATTGTTGTGTGATGAAAAAATAGATGAAAAGCACAAGAAAACAAGTATGCTTTGAAACCTTTGTTCCTGACTTTCTTGAAACTGTAACAGGTAAAATTTTCCTGTTATACTGAGTAATAAATGTAATAATAAGTACTTTTTGTATATAATTTAATGTTGCTGTCAAAAAATGAATCATTATTCTGTTTAGAATTAATATATAAACTCCTGGGAACATCCCACATAATAACTTAACATTTTACTTACATATATTCTTCCCAGATGTAATCTTTTTATTTTGTACTCTGACTTTTTTGTCATTGATTGGTTTTCCCCTTTTTTTTTTGTTTTTGTCACTGCTACCTCTATTTCTGCAGGAACAAGTAGGTTATTGGTAAGTATTTCGACTAAATCAGACTTTACAAAGTTTTGCCTTAGTGAGGACCTCTTTTTTTTTTTCCCTCACTTACTTTGGTAAAAACTTTGTAGACAACAGACTAATTGTCTGTAAATGCTGTGCTTTCTCAGGTCTCCATTATCGCCTTGTTTGTGTAGTAGAATAATAGTTCTCAGATTCTCCGAGAGACTGTCTTCTGCATGCTTTCAAGCAGCATCATTATCTGTGCTGTCTTCCAAGATGCTGCCTTCTCCTGGGGCTTGCTCCTTTGTTCCTGTCTGCTGCGTTTCAAGTGCAGTGTTTACTTTGTCTCTCCCATTTCTTTTTTTCGTAAGA
>VYZP01077303.1:19170-38276 GCA_013400635.1 Hypocryptadius cinnamomeus | reverse complement strand
GAGGCCCCACAGGAGAGGCCTGGGGGTCGCTGTGGGGTTTGGGGGTCCCTGCAGAATTTGAGGAGGGGTATCGGGGTCTGTGGGGTGCTGGGAAAGGGGAGGAGTCCCCTACAGGCTGCTCAGACACGGGGGGCTCCCTGTAGGGCGTAGGAGGAGGTTGGATGTCTCAGTTCCAATAGAATAGGTATAGGAACAGAATAGGTTCCAATAGAATAGGTATATGTCTACAGAGTCTATATGTCTACAAATCTATGGGATTTGGGGGGGTGCGTTGTGGTTTATAGGATGGGTTTTGGGGGCCCTATAGAGTTATGGTGGGTGTATCAGGGTGCATAGGATGGCTTGGGGGAATCCCTGTAGGATTAAGGAGGTTTGCTGGGGTGGATAGGATTTTTTTGGGGTCGCTATAGGGGTTGAGGGGGGTGTATGGGGATCTATAGGGTGCTGGGAGGGCAGCAGTCCTATAGATTTTAGGATGATCCCAGATCCCTGAGAGTAGAGTGAGGTGGGGACAGGCATGCAGAGGGTCCTATGGTTGTTTTGGGGATGTCTCTAGGATTTTGGGGACTTCCTGGCATGAGGGGATGAGAGTGGAGGGGTTTGGGGGTGGTTTCCACAGCATCACCTTCTCTGCCGTGTCCCCACAAGTGTTAGAAATCCGCTCCAGGAAGCTGAATTCAGGGAAAAATCATTTCAAAACCTCCAGACGTACAAAAACGACCCCAAAACCACCATCAGCCCTTTCCTAGGGGATTTAGGGATTTACATCCCTACTGGGAGCAATCCCTCCTCCATGAGACAGATGGAGAACACAACAGCACCATTTACCTGGTTTTCTCTACGTTTCCTCACTGTCCATGATGAGACTGGCCCCGGGGAGGAAATGTTTTGGCACCATAGGGTCGGGAAGGGCAGAAATTTGGGGTTAAAAATGCTTAATTCGGGGTCAGAGCGGAGCTGCCCTCTTCCGAAATGGCGGCCTCGCCTTCAGGTAGGGCGCGAGGGAAAATGGCCGCGGCCTCCCCCTCCC
Source organism: Hypocryptadius cinnamomeus (assembly GCA_013400635.1). NCBI lineage: Eukaryota > Metazoa > Chordata > Aves > Passeriformes > Zosteropidae > Hypocryptadius > Hypocryptadius cinnamomeus. The sequence continues at coordinate 37,246 of VYZP01077303.1, read as the reverse complement.
TATTGCTGTCCGCGCGGCTCAGCTCAAGATGGCGCCCGCGGCCTGAGGCCCCGGCCGCCATCTTGGGTGAGGGCAGCCAGCCACCGTTGCCAGGCCCGCGGAGCGGGGGCGAGGGGAAAAACGACGTTTTATCCTCCAAACTCCTCATGGGGGCTCTTAGCACATTTTGGGTGTTATTCCTTGGTGTCGCGACACGCCCCCTTGGTTGAAAACTCCCTTTTTACCTCAAAAATCTGCCCTTTTTCCTGCTGTCAGGCGGCTGCCGCAATGGGGGGTCCTGCAGTCCCTTTCCCTCAGCCCACAGTGGTTAAAACACCCCCAATACCTCCCCCTGCTCCAGATTTAGGGGGTCACTCCGCAGCCCCCCACAAGCAAAGAGACCATGGGGCTCATCCCCATCTCCACAGAGGGGCGGGAGAACCTCAAAACCACTTTTTAATTTTTTTTTTTACATTTTAGGGAAAAAACACATACACACACACCCCCCAACAGGACGTTAAAGATAATTTTTTTTCACAGAGCAAAGTGGTTTTGTTTGTTTTTTTAATTTCCGCCCAGTCTGGCCGCCAGAGGGCCTCGGCCATTGTGCACAACTCTTTTCTGCCTCTTCCCCCACCCCTTTTTTTCTTCTTTTCTTTTTTTTTTTTAATTCCTTCTTTCCTTCCTTCCTTTCTCCCGTTTTTTAACTCTTATCGCTTAGGATATCGGAGGGACCCGGCTCATCCGCTCCCCACGTGCGCGTCCCCACTTTTTTTGGGGAAAAAAGGGGTTTTTGGGGAAAAAATAAAGGGAAAGGGGGGTGGGGGGGGGCTTTGCCGACAGCACCTCCCGAGCTGGACCTGCAGGTAACGGGGAGATTCGGGTTGGGATGTGGAAAAAAAGGCAGAAAAATGGCTTGTTTTTCCCCATCCCCGTCCTTCCCTCCTCCTTCCTCCCCTCAGGGTCCGGGATTTTCCTCCCTCCAGTCCCAGGGAAGGGGGAAAATGATAAAAAAAATCCCAACACACCCCAACCCCAAAATCCACCCCGTTGTCCTTCCCTCTCGAGGGGTTCCCTTCAAATGTGTCGACCCCCTTTATTTCCATTTATTTTAGCAGGATGGCAAAACACCGAATAAATGAAGTGGCATGAGATGCTGGTGGGGGCTCCAAAATACATAAAAATAAAAGGAAACATAGTAGGAGGGATCTGTGCCGGAAATCGGCCGTTTATTCCCGCCATCAGTAAGTTGTTCAGAGCCTGCAAATCCACCCTTTTCCAACCTCTCCTCCAGGAATAATAATAAACGAATAAAAATTAAATGAATAATTGGGATCCTTACACACCTGCTGCTTCCTGAGGATGATGAGGAAGGGTGAGGGGAGCAACGGGAATTTGCTTTTCCATGGTTTTTATAAAGGAAAGCATCAAATGCTCTTCCTATAGCTGGGAAAACTCCAGTTTTTCTCCTAAGGCTCAGAGGATAGTGGGGAAATGATGGGGTGATTTATCCTTTTTTGGGCAGGAGGAGCGATTGCTGAGGGGGTTTGGGGATGATCTGAAAAATTTGTGACAGGATTCTCTGGAAAGAGATTCCTAGACTCTGGGGATGAGCACCCAGGGTTTGGTGCATTGGGAATGAGTTCTGTGGGTAAAATCTGGGTGAAAATTAATTTTAGGCTCCAGATCTCTCAGCAGAGCCTTGTCTACAGATGATAGAAACTTCTTCCTGAGAGGTGTTTTATCCCTTTTCTTATGCCTTTATTTATTCCTTTTTAAGGAACCTTTGTGTTTCTGTTTTCCCTTTCTGCTTCTTCCTGTGTATTAATTTTTGGGAAAAAGGAAAATTCCTGAGGCAGCAGGGGCAAAAGGTGGGAATTTCCCGCAGGACTGCGAGGCAGAAGAATGGACGGGTTTGTTCACCACCTGTCTCACACCGTGATCCAGCTTGGCCTTGCCATTGGCTTATTAGGGAATAATTACCCATTAAATTTCCAACCCTGATCCTTTCTTCTGGGTTCCCAGAGCCCGGCCATGGAGCCCTACGTGGTGCTGGACCCGCGACAGAGAGCTCTGTACCGCGACGTGATGCAGGAGAGCTACGAGACGCTGATGGCACTGGGTGAGAAGCCCTCCCCTTCCCAGAGGAAAATTTGGGGGTGGAATGGATGATTCACCGTGGTGGGATGCAAGGGGTGCAGGGCAGGGCAGCACCTGTAAATCTCTCTCTTCCCATCCCATCCTCCAGGAATAATAATAAATGAATGATTGGAATCCTCACCCACCCACTGCTTCCCAAGGAGGATGAGGCAAGGCAGGGGAAGCAGCGGGAATCAACTTTTCCATTATTTTTTTGTAGAGGAAAGCACTAAGCCCTCTTCCTTACAGTTGGGAAAATTCTAGTTTTCCCCACAAACTCAAGCTCTGGGCATGACAAATTTTGTTTTCCAGAATTCCCCGTTTCCAAGCCTGACCTCCTGTCCTGCCTGGACCACAGGGAGGAAGCGACAGCCCTGGATCTCCACATATCCCAGGATACCCCAGCTGCAGGTGAGGCTCCGATCCTGCTCCTGCACCTGCAGAAGGGGTTTTTCTGCTGCCCATCCCTCCCTAAAACAGGTGGAATAAAAAGGAGAAGGGTTCCCCCATTCTGGGAAAAATGGTAATAAAAAGGTAGAAAATGTGGATAATCAGTGTGAGAAGAGAGAAGAGAATAAGCAATAGAAGGCAGAATGTTAATTAATGAAGATAACTACATACCTTGTGAGGCAATGAGTGCTAATTCTCTTTTCTACTAAAATATCTAAGTAGTTCAAACGTTTAATACTTTGCTGGAGTGATCCCAAAGTACCTTCAGTGTTGAACAAAGGAATGTCAAATAAAGGGATGTTTCCAACCCAACACATTCAGGAGGGACTTTATTTTTCGGTTTTCCTGTGTGTTTGGCTGTCTCTGCCTACAGAGCATGAAGCAGGAGCAGGGCAGGAAGCGCCTCAGGAAAAACCCGCTGAGCAAAAGCCCAACACGGACAAGGAGCACCCTCATCTCCCTGTGAGCCAGAGCGAGAACCGCACTGCCAACACCTGCAGCGAGTGTGGAAAGATCTTCAGCCACAAATCCGCCCTAGTGAAGCACCGCAAAATCCACAGTGGCGACCGCCCGCACGTGTGTCCCGACTGCGGGAAGGCCTTCATCCAGCGCTCCGACCTCACCATCCACCGGCGCGTGCACACGGGCGAGCGGCCCTACGGCTGCCTCGAGTGCGGGCGCCGCTTCAGCGTCAGCTCCTCGCTGCTCACGCACCAGCGCACGCACGTTCCCGGCGCCGCCCGCTCCGACCGCTGCCCGCAGTGCGGCCGCAGCTTCGCCGACGCCGCGGCGCTGGCCCGGCACCAGAAGAGCCACCTGGGCGGGAAGCCCTTCGAGTGTGGCGTGTGCGGTAAGGCCTTCGCCTGGAGCTCCCACCTGGAGCGGCACCGCCGCATCCACACCGGCGAGAAGCCCTTCCAGTGCACCGAGTGTGGGCGAGCCTTCGCCTGGAGCTCACACCTGGATCGCCACATGCGCACCCACGTCACCGCCACCACCGCTGGGGATGAGGAGGGTGTGGAGGCAGAAGAGGAGCCACCGCCAGCCCTGCGGAAATGTGCCGATTGTGGGAAGAGCCTCAACCACCAGACAGAGCCACAGCGCTACAAGCACAAGGGCACGCAGACCCCGCTGGCCGGCATTGACCCCGTGCCGCAGCCCCACCGCTGTGAGCAGTGTGGGAAGCACTTCACCCGCAGCTCGGACCTGCTCAAGCACCAACACGTGCACGGCTCCAAGCGGCTGCACTCCTGCCCGGACTGCCCACGCCGTTTCCGCTGTGGCACAGCCCTGGTCAAGCATCGGCACGGCCGCAAGCAGCCGCCCAACGACGCTGACAATGCCACGCCAGCAGCAGAGGAAGCAACCAAACCGTACCCGTGCGGGGCGTGCGGGAAGAGCTTTGGGTGGATGTCCCACTTGGAGCGGCACCGCCGCGTGCACACCGGGGAGAAGCCGTTCCGCTGCGGGGAGTGCGGGCGCTGCTTCGCCGTGAGCTCCCACCTGGAGCGGCACCGGCGAGTTCACACGGGCGAGCGACCTTTCCACTGCGGTGACTGCGGCAAGAGCTTCGCTGTCAGCTCCACGCTGCTGGCACACCTGCGCACCCACGGCGCCCAGCCTGGCCGACCCCACGCCTGCCCCGAGTGTGGGAAGGGCTTCAGCTCACTGGCCGGGCTGGAGTGGCACCGGCGGCTGCACCGCGGTGAGAAGCCGTACCAGTGCGGGCTCTGTGGGAAGGGCTTCTCCTGGAGCTCCCACTACGACCGGCATCGGCTCACGCACACGGGGGAGAAGCCCTTCTCCTGCGCCCACTGCGGGAAGCGCTTCAGCCGCAGCTCCCACCGCAACCGGCACCAACGCGCCCACGCCCAGCGTGGCCCCGAGAAGCGCCACGTGTGCCCCGATTGTGGCAAAGCCTTCGGCCTTGGCAAGGCCCTGGCAGCCCATCAGCGCCTGCACAGCCCCCTGTCCCTGCTGCTGCCTGCGTGGTGGGAGGGTGAACAACGAGGAGGGACGGCCGCACCCCCTGAGCTCTGGCCTGAGGAGCCCAGCTCTGCTTTGCAGAAGAATCCCATGCCTTCCTCTGCAGTGCCCAGGGGCTGGGTGGCCAAAGCTCTCCTGCCCCTCACTGGGGTGTGGAGGCCTGGAGAGGGGGACACCCTGCAAAGCGATGCCACAGCCCCACCAGAGCCCTGGGTGTCCCTTCCTCCTCCCAACTCCTGAGGTAGGGCTGGGGTGCTCAGAGTCCCCCTCCACTGTTGGGGACACCCCACGGCCAAGGTGGGAGGGTGGTCTGTGCTCCTGCCCCAGGATGGGAAAGGTCTTGGGGGGCCCAGGATACTGTGGAATGAGGGTCAGGGTGGGGATGTGGGCTGAAGGGGTGGGAGGGGAGCACATGGAGGGGCAGCCATGCCTGACAAGGTTTTGGGCAGAGACAGGGAGAGGAGGGATGGGGGACGCTGAGGGTGGATTTGGGGAGAGGTGGATGTCATTTGGGGTGGTGGGGAGACACTTTTCCCTGTAACCCCTCTCATCTTCTGCTGTACTAGTAGGGGGGTGAAAGGGGAGGGACATAACTTGGGTGCATGGTAGAGTGAAAAAACACAGGCAACCCCGTTCCCTGGGGATTTTTGGAGCCAAAGAGCTCGGAAAAGAGCCCTGGTGACCTGTACCCATCACCAGCACAGCTGGGATCTCCCCAGACTCCTCTGGGGGTGTACAAAGGGACAGGTTGGGATGCATTAAGGTGGGAATGCTGGAGAAGCCAGGCCAGGTTTCCTGGGCTTGGAATGACAATAAATAAAGTAGAAGGCAGTTGAGCCAAAAAGCAAAACCCCTCCATATGCGTCTGCGTGGTTTTGTCTCTGGGGAAGAAGAAAGTGCTTGTGCCTGGAGCAGGGAAAGCATCAGAGCACAGCGTTGGAGCACAAAGAGACACAGGTGTCCATGAGGTGTGGGGCTCCCACTTTATTCCTGCCCTGTGCCAGCACCTCCTGCTCACCCTGAGCATCTTGCCCCCTCCATCCCCTTCTCCCGCCCGCTGGCAGCACAAAGAGGGCACAACACCACTGGATTTTCGTATCAGAACCAGCCCTGGTTCCCCCACCCTTCCCTGATGGAGCTGAGTGCTGTTTCCTTTGGGAATAGGCTCCTTCTCCCCCAGGTTGTCCCTTTTCTGGGGTCTGGACTGCAGCAGGTGCAAATCTTCACCCATTGCTGTGGGGAGACACCAGGGCAGATAAATCCCACCCTGTGCCGTGACAGAGCACCCCTGTCACCCACCCCAGTGTCCTTCAAGCGTCACTTGGTGTCCTTTGGCTTGTCCCCAAGACAAGTTTTCCCTCAGCTGTCTTGCCACATCCATCACACCGAGGGACGTCTTAGTCCTTAGGGATTCTCACTGCTGTGAGCTGCAGGCGTGTCCCCAGTGAGCCGTGTCCTGGCAAGGGGCGAGGGCCCCGCAGCCTTGGGGAGGTGGCTACGGCGGTGCTTGGTGAGATGTGAGCCCTGGCTGAAAGCCTCGCCGCACTCGGGGCACTTGAAAGGCTTCTCTCCGGTGTGAACGCGGCGGTGCCGCTCCAGGTGGGACGCCCAGGCAAAGCCCTTCCCGCAGTCGTCACAGGTGTAGCTCTTGTGCACAGCATGGCCACGCTGGTGCACCAGGAACAGGGGGGCTTCCCCGAAGCGCTTCCCGCAGTCGCCGCACTTGTAGGGCCTCTCTGGCGAGTGGGTCTTGCGGTGCTGCAGCAGATGAGCCTTCTGGGTGAAGCGCTCGCCGCAGCTGCTGCAGGGGAAGGGCCGCTCGCCCGTGTGGACGCGCCGGTGCCGCTCCAGGTGCGATGCCCACACAAAGCCCTTCCCGCAGTCGCTGCAGCGGTGCGAGTGCTCCCGGCGATGGCACCGCTGGTGCCGCGCCAGCGCTGGCCCTGCCCGGAACAGCTTCCCACAGTCCCCGCAGCGCAGGGGCTTCCTGCCCAGGTGCGTGCGGCGGTGCCGCGCCAGGTCGGAGCTCTGGCAGAAGGTCTTCCCGCAGGCCGGGCAGCGGTGCGGCCGCTCGCCCGTGTGGCTGCGGCGGTGCTTGGCGAGGTGCGAGCCCTGGCTGAAAGCCTCGCCGCACTCGGCGCACTCGAAGGGCTTCTCGCCGGTGTGGACGCGCCGGTGCCGCTCCAGGTGCGACGCCCACACAAAGCCCTTCCCGCAGTCCTCGCACTTGTGAGGTTTGTTGGCGGCGTGGCCGCGGCCATGGGCCGCCAGCTCGCCCGCGGCAGCGAAGCGCTTCCCGCAGTCGCCGCACTTGTGCGGGCGGTCGCTGGCGTGGGTGCGGCGGTGCTGCAGCAGGTGCGAGCTCTGGCTGTAGGTCTCGCCGCACTCGGGGCAGCCGAAGGGCCGCTCGCCCGTGTGGACGCGCCGGTGCCGCTCCAGGTGCGACGCCCACGGGAAGCTCTTCCCGCAGTCGGCGCAGCCGAACGGCCGCTCCCGGGCTGGGCCTTTTCCACGCAGAGGTTTGGCACAGCCGAGTTTGGGGAGCGTGGTGGGTTTCGGGGCCCCAGGGGGCACGGCTTTGTCTGGGCGCTTCGCTTTGCGCCTGTTGGAGCCCAGGGGCTTCGCCCGCTCCAGGCTGTGGGATGAGTGCGGTCCGAGCCCAGCATTGCTCTCCGGTGCTCCTTTCTCCACTGCTTTTTCACTCACCAGCCCCTGAGCTGCTGGGAAAAGGGAGAAGCAGCAAAAGGTGAAAGCGTGAGGAGCAGGATTTAAAATAATGGACTAGCAACAGGATTCTCCTTTAAAATTTCGCCTTTTCACCCACCAACCCCTGAGCTGCTGGGAAACAGGAGAAGGAGGAAAAGGGGAGGATGTGGCCCTGACTGGAGCAGGGGTAGGATTTAAAACAATAGAGCAACAACAAGATTCCCCTTAAAAATCTTGTTCTCCCAGAGAGGAGGAAGAGAGATACAACACGGACCTGATCCCAGTTCGAACTGAAAATGTGGAGATGCCAAGGGCACTACAGTGCCAGAATTTTCGATTTAAATTAGGAGAGATCAATAACATTTTCCTGAAGAAAAATAATTAAGGAGAGGGCTGGGGCTTTGGGAAATCCCCCTGGAAACTTGCCCAGATCCCTCCGCCCCTCTTCCCAAGCTGCTTTGCTTGGAGCAAGGAAAGGATAGGGGGATATACAACAAGGAAGGAGATTTTTGGGGTGTCCTTACCCAGGGACATGAGGGTCTCGTAGCTCTCGTGCATCACGTCCAGGTACAGGGCCTTCTGCCGCGGATCCAGCAGCACCCACGGCTCCATGGCAGAGGCAGCACCGGAACAATGCAGATTCCTCCCTCGGGGCTCCCCAAAATCCCCTGCAGGGAGGAGAAATCCCTTGAAATCAAGGAATTCCCCCCCCCCCCCACAGTGCTTCCTGCTCGAGGTTTCACGCTTTTCCTACGGTCACTTCGAGTTTTCACAGTCCCTCCATCCAGGACTAATCCTGAGCGCCCCCAGAGCAAGGCGGGGACAGCGGGGCAGGAGGGTCCCTGCTTTGTCCCCCCTTTTCTGGCAGACCCCATCCCACAGCAGCCTCTTCCTCCTGCTTCCCCCGCTCCCCGTGCCACCCGGAATCAGCGGCGGGGCCCTGGGGGCTGTATCTAGGAGCATCCAGGAGTATCCAGGAGCATCCCCATCGCTGCGGAGCGCAGGGCTCCCTCTCCATCCCGCCCGTCCCTCGTCCTCTCCCCAAAGGAGCTGCTGCTGCCGCATCCCTGCTCCTCTTTCTCCCCGTAACCTGCCGTGCCCGGCTTCCACAGGGCTTTTCCTTGGGAGAAGTGTCCTCCGTCCCCACGGAGGGAGGGGGCGATGCCCAGACCCCACCTTGCAGCGCCAGAGCCTCCCCCAGCAGCACACAATGGAGGCGATGCTCCGGAAGCCCAAGCCGGTATCCGGGAGAGAAAGGGAGAGGCTGAGCAGCAGCTCCGCTCAGCCGGAGCCCTCTAGAGGTAACCCAATCCCAAATGCGTCCCCAAACTTCCTGCAGACCCTTTGGAACCGTGGGAACACGCGGGACCGATGTCTCCCTCCTCCGCTTGCTCCTGCCCTGTCACCCGCGCTGTCCCCCCGGTTGGTACCCAGAGGGTTTGGGGACCCTGCTGGGAGCTCTGCCAGGAAAATTGGGATAGCAGCAGCAGGGATGGATCGTGTGTCTCGCTGGGATCCGCCCCAGGTGAGAGAGGGGACGCTGCTGGTCCCCAGTCAGCAGCAGGCAGGAAGGAATTCCTGTTTTCCTCCTGGAAAAATAGCCCTGATGGTGTTTTCCTGGTGAAAATGAGTGGGTTTTCTCCCCTCAAAACTCCAGGTGAGCTGCTTATCACAACCCCACGAATAAAAGGGGTGGGATAAATATCCCTAAAGCGCCAGGCTGGGGCAGGAGGAGCCCCCAGATCCTCAGGGTTCCAAAAGAGCTCCAGCAGCCACCAGGGAGCAATTACAGGGGCCAGCAGCTCTGGAATTGCTCTTCCCATCACCCCACACCACTTTGGAGCAGAAAACAGCTTGGAGAAATGTTTATTGCTGGGAAAAATAAATAAAATTGGGAAGAGGGGGGGCTGCAAAGGAAGCAGGAAAGCCCAAGTGCTGGGAAGATGGATCCTTGAGGATGAGGAGGGTGAAGAAGGTGCCTGGCAGTGTCAGGATGGCTGAGTGGCCTCAGGCAGCAGACTCAAGGCCCTGCTATCCCTCCTGTGTGAATTCTGGTCTCCAAGTGGAGGTGTGGGTTCACATCCCACTTCTGTCACGCATTTTTTTCCTAAAAACTCGTTTTTTAATCTGGTTTTCTGTCTTTTTTTCCTTGTCCCTGTCGCTGATAAAAATTTGTCCCTGTCATACCCACTCCCTTCGAACACTGGAAGCCCCAGTGAGATCACCCTAATAAGGAACCTTCACTTCTCCAAGAGAACCCCAACTTCCCCAGCCTGGGAGCGTCTCCATGGCCTCCTCTGGACTTCCTCCATCAGCTCCACATCCTCCCCATGAGGAGAACCCCAATTTTGGGCAGTTTCATCCAAGAAACTCCTCCCTGGTGCATTCATTTCTTGCATTATTCCCCCAATCCCAGAAGTGTTGCCTCAGAGTTGCACGAGTACGTGCCACAGGTGTCTCCAAGGAATCCTCTGGGCGAGCAGGAAGTGAAGGACAAGAAAATGCTTTGAAAGGGCATCTTTCCTCAACAGGGCCTGCCCACACCTCTCCAACCTGTGCCTGCCGGCCCAGAGACTCATTAAGGCTAATTATCTCATTAATAAATCCACACGGGGTTTTCCCTCCCCTGTGCTTTACGTAAGCCGTCCTTTCTCACCTCCACAGGGAAACGCTCACCCTCCTCCATTCCAAGTGCCCTCCAACGCACCCAGGATGTCCCACACATCGTGTGGAATGAAACCCCACTCCTTCCATTAAAGAAAAGCCAGCCTTGAAACCAGGAAAGAGCAACTTGGAAAGAAATCAGCATCACTCCCACCCTCTGATTCCCTGCCTCGTGATGCAACTGGTGTCAGGCAGAAATTCGCCTTCCCGTAACCTTCAGGGAATCAACGGATGGCAGCAGGAAGATGGGAGGGACAACTTTTGCAACTGGTGGATTGCTGATGCCCAGAAAATAAGTCCCCATCATCGAGGATGATCCCAAAGCAATTTGCTGGGGCACACGTTAATCCAGGTGTTATCAGGATGATGTGAAACCAGCTGCCTTCACTCCAAACTCTCTGCTCTTCCTGGGAATGTGTATCTGAGCCTGCAATTCCCAAATCTCTCGGGATTTGTTTTTCCAGATGGAGAAAATGTGTGGTTTTGGAGGTTCAGTGTTGACACCCCATGGGGGAACAACCAGCGAACCACAAATCATAAAACATAAAACCAGACCCAAACCAAGGGAGTTTTTTCCCCTAAAAAAAAAGACATTTTTACTTTTTCCAATCCAGCTGGTGGATTTTCTTAAATGGAGACATGCTCCAAGACAAAAAAAAAATAAAACAAAAACAAAAAAACCTTCAGTCCTTCAGTTTTTCTTAGAAAGAAACTTTCCGAGGGTGTTTGTCACCCAATTTTAACCAAGACAGCACAGTCCCTGCCAAAATGAACTCACAGCTACAAGAACCATCAAGGACCCCAAGAACATCCTATGACTCATAGGATTGCACCATTCCATTGTGAAACTCCCCACCCTGAGGGATGTACCGTCTGAATCGGAACACTTTTCATCTCGAGGTTTCATTACTTGGGACATCAGTTAAGACTGCAACCATCACTTCAACAGCCCTCAAACTACTGTTTAATCAGACTGTGACCACCACCCTGACTCAAAGGGAACAGGCTGTACTCTGTGGTTTTAAGCCCATTTTCTGTATTCGCTGCATTTGCTGTAATTTTTCTATTAAATCGTAACTATGACTTAAAATCTCTCGCGAGGCATTTGTGTGGGGTTGATTTCCCCTGCTGGATTACCTTCAAACCAGCACAACCAGGAACAGGGCATTGGGAATCCTGCAGGAACCACAAAAATACCCCCACGTGCCACCAAAAAAGCAAAACTCTGGGCAAACCCCACATGGTGGCTTCTCCTGAGGAGATCCCTTGAACACAGCACCACAAGCCCCCAATTTCCATCTCACAGTTCCAGCTGAACTGGGAGATCCCATAAATGCAATCTGCAAAGACCCTTGACATGAATCTCCAAAATTCTACCTAGATTTTGTTTGACTGAGTGTTCCTTCATCCTGAGATATTTTGTGACCATGTTTAGTGAAACCCTGCAGTTTTGTGGTGATTGAAGAGGATAAAGCCTGGTGAGGGTGTTGGCTCTGAGCAGGAGCTCTCTGTCCAAGAACAAAGAGATGGCTCCTCAGATGAGTTTATGGTGTTTTGGCAAGTCCAGGGTCTCCATTCTGGAAAAATACTGGTCTAGTTTCTAGAAAAATACACAGTTTTTGCCATTTCAGTAAAGTTCTGGATGATCTTTAAGGTCTCCTTCCCACCCAAACAATTCTTCATCTCCTCTGTTGTAATGGAGGCAAGATCAAGCCAAAATTGTCAACACCTAAGAGCATCCAGTAGATTAATTTTCCCCAGAAATGCTCATTTTTGCCCCTGAAATCATATTCTGAATGCCAGCTCAAGGTCTCCCTGGGGTTCAGAAGGATGCCCGTGATGGCTGCACAGATTTCAGCAGTCTTTGTGCAATACCAGGAAAAAAACCCCAAACCTGATTGTTCCCTTCTGGGAAATTGCTGCCTCTGGAGCAGGGTGCGGTCACTATGTCAGGGTAAACATGGTACACCCCAAAACATGCAGTGGACAGGTGACTTTACTCCATTGAGTAAAGGGGGGAAAAAAACCAGCAGAGGAACTGACTCTGCTCAATTTCTGGTTCCCCTTCTGATGACAAATGACAAATCACTCCCCTCCGGGTGGCACTGATTGACAGAGGGTTTTTTGTAAGCACCGGGTTGCTTCTTTTTTTTTTTTTTCCCCCTTAAGCTGGGGTATAAAATGAATTCCAATCTCAGCAGAGGATTCATCTTCCTCCTGCAGCAATGACTGGGACTGGTGAGTGGCTGCTCCCCTCAATCCTGAGATCTCAGTGGGCTTTTTCCTGGTTTTCTTTCATCTTTGTTGTCTGGGTTTGATTCCATCTCTTTGCCACCTCCTGTTTTTCCATCTGGACTGTTCCGTGGTCACCTGGAGCTCCAGACACCGTGGGCAGGGGGAGACCTCCCTTCAAATCTGAGGTGTGGGATGATCCTGGTTTTCCAGGAGCCACGGGGTACGAGCTTGGAGTCTCTGAGGGTCATCCCGCAGGACGCCTCCATGCTCCAAGTGGGTGCTTTCTCCACATCTTCCCAAAAAAACATCTGATGCAAGGTGGAGATTGAGCTGACACCTCCAAGAGCTGGTCCCAGGATATTTTCTCTGATCTCCAAGCAGGATCTCCCAAATGGTCCATAGGTTTCTTCCAACCCGACTGTGATGATTCTGTGATCAGGGCAGGTCAATCCAACCTTTTCCCACTGTTAACAGGACTTCTGGAGCAGATTCCTAAGTATTTTTTACACTTGTGGTTGGTGTCTTGATCAGCTCAAGGGGCTGTTGAAACACCTGCCTCAGGTGTTGGATGGTAAAGGCTCCAAGGTGGATTCCTGGCAGATCTGTGGCAGATCCACTTCCAGGAAAAAAAAAAACAAACAAACTGGAAAATCACAATTCCCAGAGATTTTCCAGCAGTAAGAATTACCCAAAGCAGGGTTTCCAAAGCTTTTTGGTTTTCCCTGGAAGAGAATTGGCAGCACTCAGAAGGAAAAGAAAATGAAAGTTGCTTTTTAGTTATTTTGAAAAACAGAAACCAAAACTGGGAAAATCCCAAGGTGGGAGGAGAAGGGGAAACAGGGGACAGGATGGGACAGAGTGTGGTTCTCGGCCCAAATTTTCTTTCACTGTGAAAATATTAAATAACATTGTGTCTGTTCTGGTGGAAATGGTAATTTTGGGTCTGTTTGCTGCTCCTGGTGGGCATCTCAAAGACAGAATAATTTTAAAGGAGAGGATTTTAAATTGGGAGGGATTTTTAAAAGGAGGAGATTTTAGAGGAGGGAATTTTAAAGGAGAGTAAAATTCTCTTCTCTAAAATTAAGTAGAAAAATTTTAATTAGGGAATTTTAAAGAAGATAAATCCCATCTCTCTTCATCCTTCTAATTCATCCACCTTTCTGTGAAATTTTATCTCAAGCTCTCCTGTCTGTGCAAGTCTTCATCAGATCCATCTGCCCAATCCTGTCTTTTCCCTCCACCCTTCGCATAAAAACTCCCCGAGTTACCCAAGTATGGGAAAGGTCACTGACAACAACGAGGTGCCTCGATTCTTTGCACATGAGTGGCACTAATTACTGTTCTTGAAAGCTTTGGAGCTTATTCTAAGAAGGTCAGAGTCATTTTGGGAACTCACCACAACAGCTGTACAAGCAGAACATGAATATGGAGAACTATAAACCCATCCATGGGCTGATTTCTCGTAGAAAACAGGAATCACCGTCACTGACGTCTCCCGACGCCTTCCAGGATGGGCCTGCTGTGGCCAGGGATTTCACAACCAGTAAAATCTTTTTAGGTCTTGCTCCTAAAACAGGTCCTCTTTTTAGGTCTTGGATGCCACCATCCTTGGAGCCACTTTGTGCCAACGCCGTGTTATCGCCTTCTCTTCTCTTCTTCCCTCCCCAGTCCTCTTCCAGATCCTCCTGCTCACAGGTCTCCTGAGCGCCCAGCGGTTCCCGTGCTTCCCCGAGTATTGTCTCCATGACCGGGACTACGAGGAGCTGCTGCAGATTGTCCAGGAGGGGCTGGAGCCCGCGGCCCACCCGGCGCGCGTGGTCGTGGTGGGCGCGGGGATCGGCGGGCTGACGGCAGCCAAGCTGCTCCGGGACGCTGGGCACGAGGTGGGAATTCCACACGGCTCTCCCAGGCTTGGTTCCCTCCTCTGAAGGTCCTCCAGGCTGGTGAGGGAAAAGGAGATGCAGTGGGGTCAGCCACGGTGGTGGAAGAAGGAAGGGAAGGAGATTTGTCTCCAATAATTTCCCCTGACGTTGGTTCCTGCGAATCAAATGAGTCCTTTGCGTTCTGTCTTTAGGGCAGCAGAAATTCCAGGGGTTTCCAAACCATCCCAAGGCACCTGTGAGTCTCAGAGAGGGTTGGCAAGGCACGGAGGGACAGATTGGTGCTGCTTTCAGAGCCCTGTTTGATCCTGGACCACCACGAGAACCTTCTCCCCAGAGCAGGTGTCCAAACGCAACCCAGGAATTGGGAAATGAGAAACTGCCCCATAGGCAACAGAGAAGGGTGTGGATCTACATCCATTTGTAGACTGGCTTCATTTGCCATCTGAAGGGGATCTGTCCCACCCTCTGCACCTTGTTTTGGGGGTGTTTCACTTCAAACAAGCCAAATTTCCCAAACGCTTCCGATCTCCACCCAATTTTTTTTAGGTTACCATTCTGGAAAGTAGCAGCGGGGTCGGGGGGCGGATCCGGACGTACCGCCCCGAGGGACAGGACTGGTACGTGGAGCTGGGAGCCATGCGCCTGCCAGGCAAGCACAGGTGAGGGCATCTCCACCCCCGTGGGCAGGTGAGGGACCAGCCCAGTCTGGGGAGAGAATCGTCCCCGGTGCTTCCCCGGGGTTCAGCGTCTGTGCCAAGGGGACAAATCTTGAAGCGTAATTGTTTGACCTAATTAGTTGAATTCAGTCTTTGCAACAAAAATCGTGTTCCCATACTCTGAGAGCACTCTTACTTAAAATGCCTTGCTTTTGGAATGAAAGTCAGAAGAGAGATGGGCATTCCTGGGTGAATCACTGTACTTTTGGAAGTCTTGTTTTCCTGGCTGTAAAGCAGAAAAATAGAACTGATTTTTTTTAACTGCTTTGAGAGAAAGAGCTAGAAACTTTATTTTAGCTGTGATGGTTGAAGAGAGACAAGATCTGTGGGGAGAAGGGACATTTGTGTAAGAATTCATTACTTCATATTTTAATGACATATATGAAGAAGGGATGATCATTATCTGCAAAAATATATAATGATTGCGTAAAAATTGTCGTGGTGATTATTAGATTCTATTGCATACTTTCCTTTCCAGTGTATTCCTGGTATTTTAACATTTGCTAGACTTTCATCCCATTCTACCTTTTGCAGTCTTGATGAATTCAATCCATTTTCTCTCTAAAAGTTACCTTTTATAACAAGTTTTATTGTTTTGTAGAAAATTAAAAGCTCTGCTTTGGTGGCAGAGCTGGGGGGTGCCATCACTCTGCCCTTTCTCCAGGCTCGTCCGTGAATTCATCCGCCAGTTCAACCTGAAGCTGAATCCTTTCATCCAGAGTGACAACAACACCTGGTACTTCCTGAAGGGTGCTCGGGTGAGGGCTGAGGAGGTGAACAGGAACCCCGACATCCTGAATTACACGGTGAAGCCGTCGGAGCGGGGCAAGAGCCCCGTGCAGCTCTACCGGGAGGTCCTGAGCAAGGTACAAGGATTTCCCCTGGTGTCCCCTCACCTGAACGATGAGTTGGAGAAAACTTGGCCATAAACTGGGGAAGACTGGCCCTAAGCCGGGGAAGAACAGGGTCCTTTGGAGTCAAAAAACCAAGGGCAGGTGGTTGCAAAACCCCTCTTTGTCCGTAAGAAATCTTTTGGAAGGAGTCCACCAGGACTTGGGTGAGCAGAAAATGCCACACCAAGGCACAGCTGCCTGAAACTTGATGTCCAGAAGCTCCAGGGGTTACCAAACCCTGAAATCCTGAGAGAATTTTGGGCAGCACTTTTGGAAATTGATCTTTTTCCAGTGAATATATCGATGTTTCTTCTCCAGGCTTTTAAGAAGTTCCAGACCACCGATTGCAGGAAGTATCTGGCTCAACACGACTCCTTCTCCACCAAGGTAATGGGCTTGGGCTCGAGGGCAAATTTAATACCAGATCTTGATAATTAACCTGCTCTCCCTGCTTTGACAAGGGTCTGTCTGTGTCACTCTAGTCCCATCCTCTGTCACTTTTTGGATGCTTTTCCCTAATAAATGATCCGTTCTACTTAAAAAAGGCTGAAAAAGGGGCCAGCACAGCTCCAGTGGAGCCCTATCTGAGGTAACAACCTCAGGCTGTGTCTCTTCTCCTGGGTTCTCCAGGAATATTTGATCAAGGTGGGGGAGCTGAGCCGAGGAGCTGTTGAGATGATCGGTGACTTGATGAATGAGGACTCGGGGTTTTACCTGTCCTTCCTCGCCTCACTGTGGGACTTCGACGTCTTCTCTGACGAGCGGTGAGTGCTGTCCCTTCAGCCCAACCCTGTTCCCACCACAGAAAACGCCAGAGTGATTCCAAACAGGAGCCACTCGCGGCTCGGTGGGGCCTCCAAGCTCCACTGGCGTCTCCAGAAGAGCTCAGGTTTTTACAATCCCTGAACCCCAGCGTCCTTCCCACACCTCCCGCTTCTCCTCCCTCCCAGCTTTGATGAAATCACCGGAGGGTTTGACCAACTGCCCAAAGCCTTCCACAAGGCTCTGCCCAACGTCATCCAGTTCAACTGCACTGTGGAGAGGATCATGACGAAGGGCAACAAAGTCCGAGTGTTCTACCGTGCCCCGGACACGCTGGCCGCCACCGTCATCACTGCAGATTACGTCCTTGTCACTTCCAGTGCCAAAGCCACCAGGCACATCCAGTTCCTGCCGCCGCTGTCCCCCGCCAAGGCCCATGCCCTGCGCTCCATCAACTATGCGAGCGCCTCCAAAATTATCCTGGCGTGCTCCGAGAAGTTCTGGGAGAAGGACGGGATCCGCGGAGGGTACTCCATCACGGACCGCCCCTCCCGCTTCATCTACTACCCCAGCCACAACTTCTCCAGCGGGGTGGGCGTCATCCTGGCTTCCTACACCTGGAACAACGACGCCGAGTTCTTCCTGCCCCTCACCGACGAGAAGTGCCTGGACGTGGTGCTCCAAGACCTGGCGGACATCCACCAGGTGAGCAAGGAGTACCTGCAGTACACCTGCGACCAGCACGTGATCCAGAAGTGGCAGCTGGACCAGCACTCCCTGGGGGCTTTCGCCGCCTTCACCCCGTACCAGTTCGTGGATTACTCGCAGGCCCTGTTCGCTCACGAGGGCCGGGTCCACTTTGCCGGGGAGCACACGGCCCAGCCGCACGCCTGGATCGACACCGCCATGAAATCGGCCGTCAGGGCCGCCAGCAACATCCACCACGACAGCGGAGAGTGGCTCGGGAGACTCGAGCGGAGGAACGAGCTCTGAGCGCGCCCCGGCCGTCCTTTGGTGGTGCGGATCTGGTTCTTTCCAAGGAAAATCGGCAGGAGGTGTAACAAAACTGGGTGTCTCAGAGCAGGACCAACTGGTTAAACGCGTCATGGGGACACGAGGGAGCACTGAAGTAGTAAATCAGAGTTATGAACTGTTATATTATAATATAAACTATAATATAAACTATCATTATAAAATGGGGATAGGAGGGAGCACTAAAACCAGGCAGTGTGCTTCGGGGCTCCGCTGTTCCCCTTGTCCACCGCTGTAATTCCCGGTTTATTTGCGTGCAAGGCGCTTCATGGAATGACTAAGGAGAAATAAAGGTGGGAATTTCTGGTTTCCTTCTGTCTGAGGGCGGTGTCAGCACATAGAAATGGTGTTGCCACGCTCCAGCCCTTTGGGAAGTCATCACTCTCAGTTCCCCCACCCCAGAATTTGAGAGAGAATCCGGTGCTTCCTCACTATCCTCTCCTTTGAGTGGTCCAACACCACCAATTAATTAATCAACACTAATTTCTGTTAAGTAATTAACCATTCCCCACAGCGCCAGTCAGGATGGGGTCCCGGTCTCTTCTACCTAAAGCGTGGCCAATGCCAAGTTGATCCAAGTGTATCAAATAAATTATCCTGAATCTTCAAAGCAAATCCAAGGTTTTGCTGG
>VYZP01077303.1:11670-14170 GCA_013400635.1 Hypocryptadius cinnamomeus | reverse complement strand
GCCACCTCATGCCCACATCCCACCGAACCAGGCCGATCCGAGTCCTCTGAGCTCACCCAGGCGCTCCCCGCGGCGCCTCAGGGGCACAGCTTGATGTAGGTGACGGTGGAACAGACCGAAAAGAGGGGGAACACCTTCTCCCGGAAGGCCACGTTGAAGGTGAAGATGTGCTGCATGTTCTCGGCATCGTAGAAGGAAACCTCCTCGCCCTCGTAGTCCAGGCAGACGCGGACGCGGCTCAGCTTGCGGCTGAGGCACAGCGGCGTGCGCTGCGGCGACGTCACGGCCCAGTAGCGGCCCCCGTTCTGCTGCACGGCCCAGATGCCTTCCTCGGGGGAGAACTGCGTCAGCCCCTTCCTGCGGACGGACTCCCTGGCCACGCCGAAGGCCCAGCCGTCCGCCGGCCCCACCTCCACCTCCCAGTAGTGCCGCCCCGACTTGAAGCCCGTGGTGGCCAGGACCCGCGAGTTGGTGTCGAAGCGCTTGGGGTTGTCGGGCAGCTCCTGCTTCCTGCAGCCCATGCGGACGCTCTTGAGGTCGGCGGAGAGGATCAGCAGGTGGTTGGCCGAGTCAGGGTCCAGGGTCAGGTCCTCTGTTGGGGACAGCGGGGACAGCGGTCAGGACTCGGCGAGGGTTTGAGCGCGGCTCGGGCTGGGGGTTACCAGTTCCTGGAGCAGCCCGCACCTCAATAATCCCAGTCCAGCCCCAAGTAACCCCACCCCGCACTGACACCCCCATGGACACCCCAAATCCCTTCGGGGGGGTTTGTCTCATGCTGCTTCTGGTGAGAAATGGGGCGACAACAGCGCGAGGCCACCGGGAGAAAGGAGTGCCGTAAAAGCACATGCAGATAATTCGTGGTTATCAACAGCAAAGATGGGCCCTAGGTCAAGAATGTGTTTTTTCCACATAAATTGATTTTTTTTGTCTTGGTTTCCAGCTCATCCACACACAGGTGGGCTCTGCACCCCGCTGGCATCACAAATAGTCGAATTTTGATCCCCAAACCACCCCGAAGGCATCCAAATCCTTGTGGGAAGCCACGACCTAAGGGCATCTTTCCACCTGAAGCAGCCCAAACCAAACATGCAAGCGCAGCCTGGTCCCAACAGCTTTTTTCTCCCCCTTTCCAAACTCAGGCTCAGAGGAAGCAATGAGTGACCTCAAATTGTGGTTGTAGTCAGCAAAGTCACCACGAATCCGTGAGACACTTTGGGGGGAGTCTAAAATGGGGCCTCTGGAGCGGAAACACAGCAGCTGCCACACCATAAAGGCCTTTGTGCCCTCCAAAATTCACAGATTCGGGTCAGGAATTGGCATAAAAAAGAGACACAGTGGCATTAAAAGCCTCAGAGTTCTTAGTAATGGAGGGAAAGTCATAATGGGGAAGGCTGGGATAATTTTTCCTTCAAAACTCAAGCGCCAGGCTCCTCCCCAAAAGTGAGAGATTGGCCAAAAAACTGCATCTCCTGCATCTCCTGCACCTCCTGCATCTCCTGCACCTCCTGCACCAGAGACTGCAAATCCCACCAGCGAAGCTGTGGGGAAACGGGGTGGAATGAGCCGATTTCATCAATGCCCATCTGGTTTTTGTTTTATCCACAGGGTTTTTTCCTTCCTGGGGCATCTCCAGCTCCTGGAACCGTCAGGATTTGGGTCTGAGGGTCAAGCACACGCCTCTGCACATGCACCCACCCCCCTGGGCATGCAGCGAGGGGCCTTTGGCGTCCCGGTGGTGGTCACCAGGTTCCTCCTTGTGTTTTCTGCCAGCTTTTGGCATTTCCAGAGGTGTCTGGGGGTGCTGTTTGGCAGCAGAATCCTTGGAAAAGGTCCAACCCGTGGGTTGTCCTCCTTTGAGACCCCCCCGTGCTGGAGACCACAGCTTTAAAAGCAAAAAATGAGCTTTTTTTTCCAAAAGCTCTGCTCTGGGTGCCTTCACACCAAGGGGGTGTGGATGGGGCAGGTTTTAATCTCAGGTCGAGGTCAGAGGGAAAGGGTTGATCCCAGAATTCCTGCACAGCCCATTCCCAGGGGCTCGCCCAGCATGGGAAAATTGTTGTGGGCCGGGTTTGCCCCTCAAATTCAGGACCTCCCCTGTGGAAAGGAGTTAAATTGTTAATTAACTTTAAAAATGAGTGAGATTCTGCTGGGATTTCATTTAAATTCTTAAATAATTTCAGGAATTAACCAAATTCTGCTGGGATTTCACCCCTCTGACTTCACACTGGAGCGGAGGCCGGAGCTCACACCCTCCATCCCAATTCCCTGGTGGAAGCAGGAGCCCAGCAGAGCAAATTTGGCAAATTAAGATCCAGCTGTGGCTCAGAATGGCTTTTTTTGGTCTGAAATCTGTGGGTTTGTTAAGTGCAAACAGGCAGAGAGGACCTGGCTGAGCTGTCAGATCCCCGGCGTCAGTTAGAAAAATCGGCTTTGGGCTCTGGAGCTGAGCAGGCTGGATCTGGAAATCATCGAGAGAGAAGAAATTGAGGAAAAAAAAAAA
>VYZP01077302.1:15757-63725 GCA_013400635.1 Hypocryptadius cinnamomeus | reverse complement strand
ATCCAAGATCCCACCATCCCCGTGCTCCAGTCGATGGACTTGTATCCAGTAGTTTGGATCCTGCATAAAAGAAGAAAATGGTATCAGATTATCACATGCCAACAGGAAAATGTTATTCCACCATATAGTCAGCGTCACAGTCCTACAAATTCTTGACATCAAACATCTATTTAGGTCATATTTCTGTAAAAAAATGGAAATTGAGATGTAAAGCCCAAGTTCTTTCTTTAAATTGCCTCAGACTAGATATGTAGTCTTCCCTCTTCTATCAGATCTGCATGAGTCACAATCCCTGACATCACTGATACATAGGACGCTGACATATTCCAAATATTACTGCACATTACATTCCCAATACTCCTTCCATAAAAGGAAGAAAAATACATTGTCCTCAAAATAAAGCATGCCAGACAGTGGTCAACAGGCACAAAAGGTTACATGCAGCTGTAAAAGGTGTGAGGGTTTTACAGAACAGCTATAAAAGGCATAAACACTTAAACACCATCGAAACACTTTCTACCTGTCCTTTGCTAGAGGTGGTAAATGGAATACCTAAAACTTATACTAAGAGCACTTTCCACATTTGAAATAAAAAATTATATATACACACAGATACATATACACACACATATATGCATACAAATGCGTGTGTGTGGCTTTGTGTTTACACAGGTGTCTAGCAGTAACTGGGAAGACTGGCTTTACAGTTTTTATTACTACTTTTGGCAGCAAAGGAAGCCATAGGGAGCAAGGCTGTGTCCACAAAGTGTCTCCAGCATATGAGCCAAGCGCTGGTTAGTACTTGACATGCTATTCTTAAAGGATTTGTTTCCTAATGGGGGAAAGTTGCCCTGTAAACACCCGGCCTGATCATGCTACGTAATCCTGCTTCTCAAATACACCCCCCAACGCCCCGGGCTGTTGCTCAGTGTCTCACAGTAGAAGAGCTCCCTTGCTTTTCGCTGAGAAGGCATGGCTGCACAAAGTTTCTGCTGGGATGCCCATCAAAATTGCATCAACTCACAAAGTTCCTGACTTCCTAAAAACAACAATTAGCATGAGCCTTTTTAGGTATGGCATCTAGAAGTGACAAAACTAACAAAGAAAAATAACAAAAACATCATGCCAAAGCCAAACCTGAACTGAACAAAAACCCACCCACACTAAAAAGAGAAGTCATAAATAAATAGATAAACTCCACCTTAAAAGGCTTGAATATATTTTGATTTCTCAAAGATGGAACAGGACAAGAAATGGGACTACCAAAATTCCTCTAAATCCATATACATATTTAAATCCTGACAGAACATGCTGCACAAAAGAACATAAACAGATATTCATCTTGGCTTTAATGTCCTAGAATTCTATGTATTTGCATATGATATGTATGCATAGGTCAAATAATTTGGAGATATTTGGTACTAAGAAACTTACTTCATTGTTTGTATAAGTACATCCTCCTTAAATACCACTGCAAGTCATCATCATTAGATGATCAGATTTCAGAATTACATTTTACAGTCATTAGGCTAGTCATTTCAAAAATTAAATTACAGACTTTTTTCTCTGATTTCTCTAAGTATTAAATATCATTACCTTCCATTTCTTCTAAGCAAGCACTTATTATACAATTAACTGAATTTCTAGTATGTGGGTTTTCTCTAAACAGACTTACTGTTGCAGCATATTACAGGAGATAACTTAGTATACATTTTTTAAAAGTAAAGATTTGGAAATAATTTAAAATGGTATTACATTATTCACACTGTCATGCATACAGAGGTGCCTACATAGCTAGTTAATACACAAACCTGCTCTGTAAAAAAGGTACATAATGCAAACACTAGGATAAACTTGTAAGTTTGAATACTCCACTAACACAGACAGGGCTGGACAAAGTCACCTGTGTACACCAGAAATCTTTTAACATTTCTTAACAAACATGTTCGAAGGGAAGTCTTTGCAAACTCTGCTCTCAAATTAAAAGGAAAAAAGATCCTTTCTCATCCTCCAGCCCATTAAAAAAATCTCTTCTGCCTCTCATATCTACACCAAAGACTGAAACACATTTGCAAAGACCGAGATTTAGAAGACACAATCAGACAGGCGGTGAAGCACCTTGCACTCCTGAAGGACTTGACTCAGGTTTCCTCTGCTGAGACTCTCCATCTCAAAGCTAAGCTGGAATTGAACCATAAACCACTCTTCACTGCAAAAACACACACAGAAAACTTAGTTTGGGCTTTAAGAGAGCCTGATCCCTCATACGTCACCCAACTCACCATTTTTGTTTGCAACAATTAATCTTCTTACTGAAGAATGGAAACATTAAAAACAGGTAACTGCAACACTGGCTCAGTGACCTGACTACATCCATCAAAATAAACAGCACCCAAGCTGAAACTACAACTTCAATATCCATGTATCCTTGTTTTTTTGCTTCCTACCACAACTGTTTCCTACCTCCTAGGCAAATGTAAAAAAACATTCACAACTACAGAATCAATGGCAGAAACACCCATTTCTAAATAACTATTGTGCCATTTCAGCATGCACAATCTACTTAAAAATAGCTTTGATATATAAGCTGCTTCTACTAATTACTTCCTTTAAAAGTTTCTCAATATTGCACAAGAAGCTTTAGATAGACTTCATTTTTTACTGCATCACCTATTAGTACTGCCATAGCCTGAACTGCTCTGGTTGCTTTTCCTGCCAGACAAGGTCCTGATACAAAACAATACGTGAGCAAGACCAGACAAGAAATATATAAAACTAGTTTGGCAAGAATTTACTCTGGCGGGATTTGGTAAGTAAATATGAAATAACAATGCAACTTTTCATTAAAGCCCTCTCCAAACATCAGAACAGACTTCTCTTGAGGCCCTTTTACTCTATTAAAGGTTTTGCATAAATCAAGGATTTGGTGGGGGAGGATTGGGAAGGAAGAGAGGTCTAGGAGGGAAGGGAGTACTCACACTGTACAGAGATTAGTTACACCATACTGGGGGGAGGCGGGAAAGAAACCAAAGAAAAGAAAACAACGTTGAAACTAGTGATTTTACCAAGTTATGAAAATCCACAGCCATTTATGGTTCCAGGTTTTAGCAATTATTTCTATATATTATTCAGCCAAACAACATGAAAAAACCAAACTGCATAAATGTTCACATTTAAATTCCTATTCTGTGATCTGTCTAAAATGAACATAATGTTGTACTAGAGTCAGCTCACATGCACTGTCTGCTAAACACGAAAGAAACTGAACCAGACTTGACAGAGATTGGAATTTAAGTACTCCTACATGGATGTTACAAGTGCATCTGTATTCATGGCTTGGTCAAGTTGTATTTCTCAATCTCAGCCAGTAAACAGATATTCACAATTCCCTACGCAATAGCAGTAGTACAGTCCTCAAACATTTTCTGAAGCAGTCAAACACACTGTTTTGGCTCAGACCAGCTCCTGAAGTGGAAATTGGGTATTTCCAGAGTTTACTGGAGTTGACATAACTTTGTCTGTGGGGCAAAGTGGTCCAGTCACTCTTTCAGGACACCTGAACACCTTCAGGATCACCCTCTCTGGGTGGCAGTGCAGGGCTCTCAAGTGAGATATCAAAAACAAGGGACTGCCACCAATACTTACCCACAGCAATCTGCTCAGGGCATGTGCAACAGGGTGCTTACACAAGTTAAAAGGAAAATGGCTTCTAGTTATTTAACAGAAAAAAAAAAGCTAAGTAAATCAAGTTTATAAAAGTCAAGTTTATGTAAGAAAAAGAAAAAAAGAAAAAAAAACTATGAAACACAATTTTTTACATCTCCCGTAAGTTTTCCAAGAAACCTGCTTCAGAGTTACCGTTTAGTCAGACATGATGCTGTTGATTCAAAATCTGAATTTGTACAGCAGAATCAAATTTTCATATTTTGTCAATAAAACAAAGCTATTTATATTCTTTCACTGCTAGGACTGTGTAAAAGGGACTGCACTCTCCAAATCTGCAATGCATTTAGACAGAAAAACAAGTGGTGATAGAGAACTCATTAGCTTCACTGCTCCACCAGTGTGTAAGTTAGCAAAGTACAATTATTTTGAAAAAGCTGCATAGATGCCTTTGTCACTAGTTCATGTAGAAGAACCAGCAAGTTCAGTTCATTGAATGAATACAAGGATAGAAGTAACGCTAAACCTGATTTATAATATCTTCATTTAAATATTGCATCACTCAGCTCAAGTCTAAGCAAGTCAGATCTCCTGTTTCCTGTCTACACCCATTTAACTCTTCAACTTGATGATGATTATAAAGGCACTCATAATTTAAGCTCATGAGCACCACATTTTCTAATCCTCAGCAATGGAAGTTAAATATTTGCTAACTGAACACCAGCACAGAGACTGGAAGCAAGAGCACATTACAAAGGCAGCAAGAATGCAGCCATTCACATTCTGTTTATTATATAAAATGACTTCTAAAAAGCACAAAGGAAAAACTGAGAAAACCATTAGTTTAAGTAGTATCATTCAGTTTTCTGTAGCTAACAATTTCATGTTCCCACATAATGGAAACAAGGACCATATGTGGAAAACAATATCTAGAAATCAGAATGGAAACAGCAATGTGTTCTTATTAATGGCATAGGAAGATTTCTTATTCCTTTACATCTAAATAGGTGTCTTGGTTTTCACAAATGTACCCTTTCTAAAAATATATTGAAATATTTAACACTAAAAGTAACAGTAAGATCATTCTTTAAAATACTTTGTCCCTATCTTACAAGAAGACAGCACCACAAACCTCTGAGAGGTAGCAATCTATTTAACAGAAAGCAGAAAGTCAGGCTCCTAAAAGCCTGATGAACAATGCTTAGTGTTTACTAATTGTGCCCACTACTGTGATTTGATCTCACCTGTCACCAGCAGGATGTCCTGAAGCATCAGAAAAGCAACATTAATCTGCCTGGCTACAATGACATACTCAGAGCTGGCACGGCAGAGGAGTGTGTGTGTCATTTCTTGTGTGCTGTTTGAAGCCCATGCAGAGAACACTACTGAGGGAGGACACCAAACTCTCCCCCAGAGGTCTTTGTACTTCTTAACTTTGCCCACATTTCCCAACTGTGTTTCCCTTCAGCTGGGTGCAGACCAGTTGCCACTACAATTTGTTACACATCTGGAAATCAAGACAGGTATTTTCCCCCCCATTCCTATATTTTCTGATCTGTTCTTGCCCAAATAGGAAGTGTATCTTTTACCACACAACACTCTTGGGAAATGGATTGGCTTCGCCAAGCTGAGCTCCCAGAGGCTCTCCATTGCCTATCAAGACCAACTGAAATTATGTACATTTAGACATAATTTATAGCTTTTTGCTTTAACACAGATCTTTATATGATTTTTAAAAAACACCATCAGCTGGACAGTTGTGCACAGGTATTTCAGTGTAACTCTGAAAGGAAAACAACTGCCACCAGGACAAAGGACAGAGAAGAAGCATATCCAAATATGTAAACATAACTTCTCAATTATAAATCAGGAGATAAAGGGAAAGTAAGTATATATTATTCGTTTCTGCTTAAAACCATCTGGAATTCAAGATTATAAGGCCATGTGTGGGGCTATCTTCACTGGATTGAGTTTTTTGAGAACAGATAAAGCCTTTGTGGCAAGAATACACACAGATAAAAACCAACTAAATCACCAGGCTGGGGTGTGTACTGGACTTGTCTGTTCAGCAGCATATGGCACTTGGGTGTGTTAAAACTGTCTGAAAGGAAACTATGGTTAATAAAAAACTAATATATCTGAAAATTTGCCAGTGAATTCATTCATTTCCCTGTCTAGCCCAGTGCTGCAGGCGGGAACCA
The DNA here is from genome assembly GCA_013400635.1 of Hypocryptadius cinnamomeus. Classification (NCBI taxonomy): domain Eukaryota; kingdom Metazoa; phylum Chordata; class Aves; order Passeriformes; family Zosteropidae; genus Hypocryptadius; species Hypocryptadius cinnamomeus. The sequence continues at coordinate 57,861 of VYZP01077302.1, read as the reverse complement.
TCCAAACAAGCAGTCAGGTGCCAAAAGACAGCCATGAAGGCTTGCAACGTCAGTTGGCTTCCAGTTACGTCCCACAGCCTGAGAAGCCAGCAAGAACAAGCCCCTGGGTTTAAATTGCATCTCCATCCCATCATCTGTCTCCTCGAATTTCAGGCACGAAGATCTGCTGCACAACACACATGAGCAGCAATGGGAGAATCAGCTCCAAAGCTGACTGTGCTCTCTAAAGTACGTTGAAGCTGCAGCACGGACAGCTGGCAATACTGGTACAACACAAGTGCATTCACTGTCTTGGCAAGGGCACAAGCCACAAAAATACTTAACATAAATGAAAGCAGCCCAGTAAGGCTCAGAAAGCAACTGACACCTGTAGCAGCTCTTAAGTTACCAGGTGATGAGCTGAAGGGACAGTTACCTTTTCCATTTCTGACCTCACTCCACCTGCAATCACTCCCCTCACGTGAATTTTAGAGCACATTCACATACACTTGCCTTGTATCCCATGAAGTCAAGAAAAAAAGGGCTACCGACTACAACAGAAAATAGCTGAATGCTGTACAGCAGAAGATAAACCTTATCCCTTTCATCCTTTTGATCTTTAACACGTAAAATTGCTCTTTGTTCTGAAGATGCACCACACTAAAGCCAATTTCTTGCCATTCTGTTTTACTGAGAAAGAGGAATATACATTCAGGAAGGTTACACTTCATGCTGTAACAAGAGGGTTTGGTCTAGGATTTGACTTTTTTCAAACACACCAGATTATGTATAATGTCTTCAACCAAGGGATGCACACTGATCTGATATGAACCAGCTATGAAAAAGAGAGAAACATACAAGCCTGATCACTGAAGCATCTTGTTCCACTTTTGCACTCACCAATGTTTTTCCAGCCCTGCTAAAAGGGCTTTAGCTTACCAGAAATCCATCTAAGACAAAATCTGAACATATGGCAAATATCACTCTTCCTGACACACTGAAATGTTAGAAACAGTATTTAGAAAGCAAAAAAAAAAAGTAACATTAGGCTTTGAATGCATCCTGTATGCCCAGTTTCAACAACAATTTACTTAAAAATTAATCACATTACACTATCAATGTCAGTCCTCAGTACAGAAGTCTGATAGCCAAAAAAATGAGCCAAATAGTCATCCACTTCAGCAATTAAATGCCTCATAAAACCCATTAAATTGAACTAATATGGTTGGTAAACTGCTGGAACACTACTACATATTGAGTTGTGCTGCATTACTACTGGAGTACAAAAAAAAGCATCAAGGAACTACTTAATCTTGCTTCAAGTGCCAAAAGGTTCGTATTAAAAACGATAAATTTGGCTGTTAGCCACTTCACAGTTTAATAATAAACTTTCAAATATATACATAAACTTTCAAATATATATATGAAATACTTGCTTTTCTGAAATGAAGTGGTAATTTCCTCATCTGTAAGGAAAGTAGTCCAAGGTCTACTGCAGCAGTAAACTTCCTGTTTTCCTACCCTACGAGGATATGCAAGTTCTTTCTATTAACACATTATCCCCATGCATCATGAAAGCCTGAAATTTTTTTTTAACTCATCCACTTTACCTAGAAACAATCTATACCAATCCACGAGAAATCATATCACTAATTGCTTTAAATCAACTTTCCTATGTATTGCATCATTTCATTACCTATTAAATAGAATAGAATCTCTATATGCCCCAATAGCCTAATGTCAAGGAACAATTCAGATTGGAAGGGACCTTAGGACATCCAAGAATTGGACAGGGAACATGCTGAGCAGAGAGGGATGATCCCTTTCTTTGTCTCCTGGATATGCCCTGCTGACGCTGCCTGCTGCCAGCATGCAGGGCTGGCTCCTGCCCACTCACTGTCCCCAGCCCCAGCCTGTGGCACTGCATGGGACTCCTTCTCTAATGCAGAACTAGGCACAGAATCCCAGAATTGCTTAGGTTGGAAAAAACCTCTGAGATCATCAGGTCCAACTGTTAACCCAGTACTGCCAAGCTGACCACAAAACCACGTCCCTAAGTGATACATCTACATGTCTTTTAAGCACCTCCAGGGATGCTGACTCAATCACTCCTCTGGGCAGCCTGTTCTCATGCTTGATAACCCTTTCTGCGAAGAAATCTTTCCTAAGATCTAATTAAAGCTCCCCTGGTGCAATTTGAGGACATTTCTTCTCATCCCATCACTTGTTACCTGGGAGAAAAGACAGGCCCCCACTTTGTTACGACCTCCTTTAGGTAGCTGGAGAGAGCAATAAGGTCTTTGCTGAACCTCCTTTTCTGCAGGCTAAACAACCCTCACCTGCTCCTCCTAGGACTTGTGCTCCAGACCCTTCACCAGCTCTGTTCCCTTTCTCTGGACATGCTCCAGCACCTCAGGGTCCTTCTTGCAGTGAGGGACCCAAAGCAGAACACAGGCAAGACGTGGCCTCACCAGGGCCCAGCACAGGGGGACAATCCTGCTAGCCACTGTGTCACTATTGCTGACACAGGCCAGGATGCCACTGGCCTTCTTGGCCACCTGGGCACACACTGGCTCATGGTCAGCCCAGGTGCTGATCAACACCCCCGGGTCCTGGAATTCTCACTGCATTGCACCTGTCTCCTGGCAGCCTATTTCAAAAATATTGCACTGAAAACATTGCTCACTGTCAAAACTAATGACATGATGACATTTCTTCACAGCACACAGCCCTCTAACCACTAGGAGGTGCCACCACCAAAGGGCAGGTCCAGGTCAGCACCTGGACTCTGGTACTAGCACCAAGTCAGGCACCAGCAAAAAAGGAAAAGTTACTTTGTGCTGCCACTAGAATGCATGTGGCAACCAAATTTGATAATCATTAAATGAAGAATAAAGCTTTACATTTGGCTATGAAAGAATAACACACTTTTCACCACAATTACTGATGGTTTACACTGTGAGCAACTATGTTCTGTTTGCTAAGGGGAAGAAGTTAAATATGACACTGCATCTCTAAACTCCATTATGCCCATGCTGTGAGCACCAAATAACACTGTCCTGCCCAAAATGCGAAAAAAAAACTTTTATATGGGATTTACTTCAATCCCAAGTAAAAAAAAATTCAAGACATCTATTGAAGCCCTCCCACAAACTCCAATTGTGGCAAATCCACAAGTAAGGAAAGATAAATATGCCCTTTTCAGCCTATTTTGCTGTAACATAGAGCTTACTTCATAATCTGCATCTAAATACAACAAATAATGCAACAAAACTGTTTCTTGATTATAATTTTTCATTATTAGTATTAACTGCAGATGACAGATACGAATTACAGTAATCAAATCCATAGCTCATGAACATGCAGTGAAATGTACTGTCTATGATGGTGCACAATCTTGTATGCAGGGATTTAGAATTTGGGCAACAATGCTGAAGAAATGCAGAATATCCTAGGACTGCAGCTTGACAACTGAAACACAAGTGAGTCTGATGAAAGAAGTGCTTTCTGTTTCTTCCAAGAGTTTATTTACCTCCACCCATCATTCCAGTTTACTTAGATTTAAGCAGTTCATTGTTTTTTTCAGCCACCACAATAGCTCTTCAAATACACTACTAGATTTAGACCAGAATGATTTTACTGGAATAACCAACCACATTTATATGTCTGTACATACAGACCTGTATGTTGTAGACCAACATGTGACAGATGTTGATTAAACAAAACAAAACAAAAAAAAGTGAATCTGGTAAAATATTTCAAGAGAAAATTTGAGAGGGTAGATTTGTCTACCCAAGTGACATCCAGCTTAAGAGGAAGAGCCTAATTTATTTCAGAAATGTACTTGAAAAAAGATTTTCATTTGGGGGCCATTAATCTCAAGTACCATGAAAGATAGAGACAACCACTTCTGATATATGTTCCCAAATGAGCACAGTCAATTAATTGTGTAGTATGTGAACTCTAAACAATGATTAATATACAGAGAGCTGCAAAATCATTATTACATCCACTGCCTCACATTTCCAACACACTGTAAATATAGATTAAGACAAAATATTAAATACCACTCTCTGTCATCATGGCTGTATTATTCCTCAGGAAACACCAAATTCAGGGGTTGGTAGGCAAGACTTTGCAATATAAACAGCTTTGTTGAACCATGTGGAAGGAATGCAGAAGTTATGTGAATCACAGAAAGTTCACATAAGTTATGTGAATCACAGAAAAATTGATCTCAATTCAGGTCAGCTATGATATTGTATGTTTTTGACAGGATTTAGAGCTTTTGCATCCCTGGTGCTTTACACCCCATCAGCCATGCACAGGGATACCCACGAGATCTCCCTGCCCCTCTGCAGTTGCTGTAGGTGAGGTGCACATGGGAGGAGATCCCCCACACTCCCTGCACCGCAGCACACACAGGCAGCACGGTGCTTGGGCACTGCCTGCTGCCTGAACAGCAATTCCCTGTCTGCTTTAGAGGAGGAGCAACGTGTCACCTATGGCTGCTGGACCAAGCTGGTAAACGGAATAAATAAAGTGGCAAACTAACATATGCTGAAAAACACCTACAAATCAACACCAGAATAGATATATGGAGCATTTCTACTGATTTGCGTTATAGGAAAACCCTGCTAATAGCGAAAGGTTTAGGAGTTTCCCTTGTGCTCTATAAAACTGTTCCCAAGACTATAACTCTATTCCCCATCTTTGTCCTCCTCTCCTGTGTGCACATTCATGGACAGAGCTTTCTACAGTGCCTAAGGAGGCTGACACAAGGCCAGGACCCCCACACAACAGCACTCCACCATCTCGTCTCTAAGGGACACCCGTGGAACAGTATCTGTGGTTAGCACACTCCTGGACACAGCAGCAAGTATCTCCAGGCCAAACCCACCAAGGAAAACTGGTTTCCAGTAAGTATCTGCAAAAGCAATGTAGAAATAATCATGGTATCCTGTTAATTTATCTCTTAAATACTTTTCAGCATACTTTAACCAAAGCAGGCCTTATTTTCATCTCCAGGGAACAATTTGTAGCAATAATATTTAGCTATTACTTTTCCAAATTGCTCAATCTTTTTTGAAGGAGTGTAATTTCAATTCCTTCTAGTGGCACTGATTTAAGTGTGTCGTCACTCTTTTCTAAACATGCCTAATGCTTTTCTGAAACTTCAAGAACAATCACTATATAAATTCAACTACTATAATCATGCTTATTTTATAAGGTTAAACAAAACAGATCTGCAATTCTCTTTGAATTCAAGGTTCTGATTGCTGCTAACTCAGGGCACAAACTGCAAAGCAGCATTTCATGTCAGTGTGAAGGAAAGGAAGTACCTAAACTAAACTTCTATAAACAATACTCTCAAGGATTATTTGTTTTGTTTTCAAGTGTATTCATTACTTCTGAAGATAATTTTTTTTTTAATTGACGGTGAAGTTTACTATGGCTGTAGTCCTACTGACTGAGCATGCTGTAGGGTATTCCCATGTTTAACATGAAAAAAAAACTAACACCATATCTGCCTGCAGACCTCACCAGGAAATAAAGGCAGAACTAATGCTAATTGGTACCAGCTCCACATTTTATCTTTCCTGCCATTTTAATTTACATCCATGTTTTGTTCAGAGATCAACAGCAGCAGCTCCTCCTCACAAATCAGCAGTAATCCTCTTTTTCAAATCAATAACTAAGCTCAGGTCTAAGCTTGAGGCTAGCCCCAGTATAATCAGAATCCCGCTGCCACACTCCTGAGTAGCCAAGAGAGCCCATAACAGAAAAACGCTAATGAAGGAACCTTACTCATGACTTAATGAGGACTCTTTTCATTTTCTAACTCCTCCCTCAATCTCACTTCCAGTTCCAGAATTTGGTATAAATACAAAAAATCACCTGCCAGCTGCACCACAACCTCCCCTCTCATTCTGGCTTCTCAAAACCCACTCTTCTCCTCCAACACCTACATTTGCTTATTACTCACCATCACTTCCATACCTGGCCAGAAGCAGAAAATAGAAGGCATTCCAAGAGGTTAAAACAAATACAGATCACAGCTCTTGGAAAACACTTATTTAAAAACACACCCCTTCCATTTACCACAGCAGCATTTCTTCCAACCAAACACTGCAATCCCCTCCCAGACCCAACTTCACCAGCACCCATCAACATAAACAAAGCTTGCCACACTAAGCCCTGAGAATGGATCCACTAATGCAGGAAGATGGTGATCAGCACTAAAAACCTCCTTTCACTTCCTCAGTTATCTTCTCCCTTGTCACCCCCAGTGACAGGGAGCAGCTAACAGCAGTACACTGAACTCTAACCCATTACACCTCTTTCAAAATCGCTTCACTCTCTAATGGCATGTCTGCACTCATCCAAATTCAAGCAGAAGATTTTATTAAGAGAGAAGCAAAACCAGCTAGTCTTCTTGACCAGAAAAGAAAGCAATAAAAAAATAACTATTAAATCAGTGAGGCAATGCCAAGCCCTGTTTTGAACAAGAGGTAAACCTTCAAGTCTTTTCAGCTGAGTTGTGAGTATATCACATGTAAAACTGTAAAAACGATTTAATTTTTTGAGCTCAGAGCACTTCAATTTGCATCTCCAGAAGTTTTGACTAATATAAGAATGATATAACAGGAGTGTTTTCAGTCATAACTTATACTGTGGTCTAAATTAGAAGTTCCCATCTTTGTAACAAAGTCAGTTTTGGCAGAAGGTACAGAGAAATTACTACAATTGCAAGCACAGGGACAACGTTAGAAATATACTCAGGCACACCATAATATTCTACCTAGAATTATACCTTCAAGCCCAGTAAAACCCAAGTAATTATCGTTCTTCTCTTCTGCTAGACAAATTAGAGAGTATCCTCTACTTAGTCAAACCTGAGTTTCTAGCTCTTTATGTGCTTTCAGAGTCTTGTTTAAAATGTTTTCAATGTAACAGCCTAATTATATTGTATACATACACAAAATCTAAGAACTATTCATAACTCATGGCAAAAATAAGTTTCACACAGAACTGATTAAAACTAAATAAAATAGAAAAAATGTATGTATGTGTTATGTGTTCATTTAGGTGCAGTTCATCTGTTCACAGAAAAGCAGTATTTTTAAGAATACTGCAACTTCTATTTTCTGTAATTAACTCCTATAAAACACATACAGTATGCTTGAGACTAAGAAGAATAAGCAACAAACCTGTCTAATAAGGTGTATAGAAAAAAAAAAAAAAAGGCTCTTAGAAACTGCACAACTTTTCTTTCAGAAAACTTGTTGATTTTAAGCACCTGGGATCTCTCCAATGGGTTTCCTACCCAAATGCAGACAGAAGAAGGTGGCTGTACTATCTCTTGCTAGCTTTGAATGATCAGAGCACAACCAAGACTACAGGCAGGTACTTGGAGATGGTGTCTTAAACTCCATTACAGAGAAAAATCTGCATGTTGTTCTGTAACGGAGTAGAAAAAAAAAGAAAATGCTTTGATGAATAGAAAGAGAATAAAATATGGCATCTTTTTTTGACTGGTTTAGCATACAGTTTAGATAGCATATACTAACAATTCCCTAGCCAGGACTGCATGAAGCCAACCAAAGTTTTAAATCATCTCATCTAAACACAAGGCTCCATCTATGTATTTTTGTAAAACACTTCAAATAAACTAATTTAACTTTGTCCATTTTCCTGTAGCAACTGACAGGCCTTTGTTTCATCTCTCCTATATTAACAGCAACTGCACTGTTAAAAATACAATGGAAGTTTCAATAACTTAAAAGAATTTTTTTTTTTTAATAAACCACTCATACTTTTTTAAATATCGAGATGTCTGGACTGATAGAAGCTTGCAAGCATCAAAATAACAACCTTATGTGCATACCTACATATATATATATATACACACACACACCCACTCTTGTATATGAAACCTGCTCTCCTGTTCTTGAAGCCAAAAACACTGTTCTTGCAGAAGTCTACCTCAAAGTCTTTGTATTTGGATTTTCAGGCTGCTCTTGTACTCTGTGTACTCTATTTTGACTCAGGAGATTATGTACACTTACACCATTGACAATATTCCACTAAATAACGTTTTTATTTCCCAGGAACAGGAGGCTTTGCTTTCTAAAGGAGAAATCCCCAGCTTGGCAGAGAGTCTTACAGCTGCTTTCACAGGCTTTTTCCTAGAGAAAGGTAACTCCCAGCCATCTACAGATTAAAGCCCAGCACACAACAGTGGGACAAACTGCACACACAAATTGGTTACATACAGCACCTGTACCTGGGCACTGAGCTGCTCCACGGCTGCACCAGACAGGCTGCCAGGAGAATTCCCAGGGCAGATCCTGGTCTATATATAGTGAGCTGTTCAGGTACACAGAGGTCATGAACTTTCATTGGTTAAGACACAGAGCAAGATGCACCAGCTGCAAGAGACTGATAAAGCCAGCCAGGACCTTTGCTGCCCTCCAAACAGGCAGCATCTCCAATACACAGACCCCAACTGCTCTAAAACTAAATCAAAGTTTTCCTGCATTATCATGCATTAGTGATGAAGAAAAGGGAGAGACAAGAAACCTAGTCATGTAGGCCTCAATTTAAAAACCAGACTGTTTATAGGAGTAGATTTAATAAATCCCATGACTCTAAGGTAGGTGATGGGACACAAACACAGTGCACACAGGGAGGGACTGGACTCTCCCAGCTGTTGGAAATCAGACACTGACTCACAGCAACACCCTGAGCTAGGCCAAACTTCTGTTCCAAGTCCACATGCACGGACTTCATCAGGAGGTTTGCATCACACAGTAAAATTTAGCCTTAATAACATTTTATTTCACTGGATGACTCACACACCTTCTACTCTTCTGATTTTGTAAAAGGCTGATGTCATTTCTGTTCTTCTACACACGTTACAGGTTGTTACATTAGGAATGCAGCTCCCTTTCATCAAGAAAGAAAATGTAAAATGCAAAAATTAGCAATAAAGCAAAATTTTGCCATTTGAAAAAATAAATATTTTAGCTAGCTTAGAGATACTGGGAATCCTCCTCAACCTGAGGAGAAAGCTTTCTTAAATGCCAGCTTTGTGCAAACCAAACTTGAAGTAAAAATGTCGGCTTACTCAAAGCTTTTCTTTGATCCAAAGCTTTTCTAGAAAAGACTTCGGTGTCAGCGATTAAGACATCCAATGTGTGTTGAAAAAGCTGCAGGTTTATGGAAAGCTCTGCAGAGTACGACCTTGCTGCCAAGTCCTCCCTCCTCTCTCTCCTCCCAGCTGAGCATCCCTATCCCACAGTGACTTCCTCTCTCTGAAACAGCCCCCACAGGCATTTTAGGAAGCATTTTTCACAAAAGCTATCCCTTTCATAACAACATTGGGGGGGAAAAACCTTACTTACTTTCACACAACAAAAAAATGTGTTCATTAGCTAGTTCTATTGCTTAAAACCATGGTTGTTCCAAAATTCATTTAGCTTTAGGAAAAAAAACATTAAACTGCCTTGGACTCAAAAACTTCTAGAATCATAAAGCTTGTATAAAACATTCTTTTTGGACTATCTATATCAGATGAGATCAAACATAATACTGTACTAGCCAAACAATCTCCTAAAATATAAAGACAAGGGAAAAAATACACATTCTCTGGAACTTTGCAGTTTTTCATCCTCCCTATGAGAAGTACAGTCTTGTTGCACAATACAATAGAACATATTCAAGCTGTTCTCTGCACTGGCCTGTAAAGTAAAAGCAGACACATTTATGCTGATAATTCAGAACAGACACATCTCCTAAATTAAATCAATTTGAATTTAGCACACTGATGTTTTAAAGTGGTAATTTACAACCTCGTATAATAACTCTAACAACATTTCTTAAACTTGGAATTTTACACCAGTCTTTTCAGGATAAATGATTTTTTTTTTTTTAATTAAAAATAAGACTTCCTTGAAATTTTTGGTAGTTTAGCACTTGTCTTTTGATAAGTTACAAGCCACCTTCAAGATTCACAGGAAAAAGGTCACATTTTCAGAACAGCTATTCTTCCAAACACCAAACAAGCAAACAAAAAGGATTGTGCTTAAGCTTTCATTCTCACTTGTATTCAGAAGGCAAATGTTCCACTGAAACAATTGAGTCAATATACAAATGACAGATATCAGAAACAGTTCCATAAATAATTACAACTGCATATATCACTCTGCACAGAGATATATATTCAGGATGAAAAATCTGGACCTTGGTCACAACCATGAAGGTGTATGTACTTTTATTCACACCACCATGACAATCCAATAGGGTAAAAAAGAAAAGTTATATTTTCTTTAGGATTTTCAGACCTCAAACATTAAACATGTAGATACAAAGCTTTATTTTGAGCTCACCTTTTCTGTGAGCATCAAAGCCAGGTGAGGCTATAGGTACTTACTGAAAAATGTGAAGAGAAGCAGAGCTGGGTGGGGTGTGCAGAGCACGCCCAGCTCGGCGCTGCTGGCAGAACTGCAGGGCAGCAGTGCGCGGCTGATGCGCTGACGCACGGGGAAGCTCCCTGCCATCTCCTCCTCCACCCCACCTTATTTCTGACATTAACACAAAAGCCAGAGATTTCAGCAGAAACCAGAATCCTGCTTTGCCAGAGATGGACAATCTGCTTCACAACACTTACAGCCCATCCATTGAAATTTTACTGATGTACTTCAATGGATTTCCTAAAATTCATTTTATTATTTCCAGAGAGCAATGTGGACAGGGGTGTTCCACAAGTAGGAGGTAACCATAAGCTGTCAGTGCTAATTTAGTTACTTTTAAATCTAGAACACCCAGTCTATTTGGTGCAAGTTCAATTAAATGAGAAGCACTTTCCACTTCTCTGACAGGAATGAAGTACAGCCTTCATGCCTGTTACACTGCTGGTGTAACGTGGCAGAAGGGCTCCTCTCCTTTGCCTCTCTCTGCCTTGGTTGCTTCTGAAGCCAAAAAAAAAGAATATAAAAGGTGGCTTCAGACCAGAAATAAACTTTATTATACTATAACCAGCAGCAAAAACAATCTTTGGGAAAATTACACAAATCCCTTAGAGACTCTGGGGCTTTGTCCCACACCAAGAAGGTTTAAGAGTCTAAATTATATGGATGAAGCATGGGTTAGCTATGGCAAGCAGGAGGGAGGGGACAGGATCAGTTCAGTGGGTGATGTTCATCCATCTTTTGAAGATATGCAGAAGAAGCTATAAGCACAGCATAGAAATGTTACAGGAAAAAGATAAAAAAGAAGGGTGTGAGGAGAACTCAGCATTTCTCATTTCTAACAGATTTAGATATAAATATAAGACTTATGGATATATAAGTCCTATAAAAGAAAAACTCATTATCATTTTAGCCAAACTCTGGAAAATACAGTTTGTCTTTCAACTAAATGATGCAGTTCAAGCTTTCACAGGGCAGCCCAGAAACAGTGGAATAATAAGCATTTTGTGCAATTACTTTGTATTTAGCTTTAGATTGTTTCTGCCTACATAAGTCTCTCTTGTTTCAGTCTTACAGGCAAAAGGAAAAGGTTATTTGAGACTTCTGTTTCTGACATTCTCTTTTGATTACAGACTAAATCCAAAAGACACTATCCTGAAAGGCCAAGACAAACGTGCAACCACATAATTGGTCTGGCTCAAATGGCACTGAAATCAGGAGAAAGCGTCCCCAACTCCAGAGAGATTCAGTCTGTGCTGAAAGCCACATTAAACTTTGTTTACTGTTTGCCTGAAAAGCCATATACATTTGCTACAGGAATGTTTTGCCAAGCTCGAGCTGTGAGGGTAGATATGCTATAAAAAGCCCTAGTCTTCTGCCAAGATGTGTACAGCACATCTGCATTATTTTTCTTGCTCACTCTCAGAAAACATTTTAACTTGGCATAGAGTATCACATTTTATTCTAGTGAAATTCTTGCAAGAAGCACTTGGGAAGCAAAGCAAATAAATGAAGTTCAGAAATACATTTGATTCCTAACCCATGAAATGTGCAAAGAGGAAAATTGTCATTTTGCTATAAAGCAGGCACTGTGCTATGACACAGGGCAGTTGGCACATATGCATAAATAGTGAAAGTGTGCCATAATATGAAAGATGTCTATACAACAGCCAGCTCATTAGTTAATATGACCCCCTCCTTCAGAAGAGGAGAGCAGATTTGGCTTATATCAGAGAACAACTAAAAGAAAATTCTCAAACATACTGCCCATGATCTAAAGGAATTTCAGTGTAATATTATTACTAGAAGTTTTGCTCAGCTACAACATGCAGTACAGAAACAACTGTCATATATTTTAATCCCCAGCACAACAGTACTTCCTGCCCCTGAAAAAACACCACTGCCAAGATCTAAGCCACCCATCCATTAAGTTTTTTTATATACCTTTTTGTTGCTTATTCTGTTCCTGTTTATGTTGATTAAAGCGTTTTATTTACTGTAGTTAAATTAATATTGGTGCATGTTCCATTTTCAAAAAAATAAAATCTAGACTAAAATTATTTAGTAATTCATGATACAGATTATTTTTTTCCCCAGCTGCTTTAGGAAAGGAGAAGGGAGAATCAAGGCATGCTTAATAATCTAGTACTTATCTATTAGGTCTTCAAACAAAATTCTAATGCTGGCATAACTGGGGCAATCTCGTCATGCTCCACCACCATCTGCAGAAGTCTGGCCTTCAGCAGCATCAGTGACAGCAGGGATGGGGTAGAGGAACAGAACTGCCCCAAGCCAGAGGCGGGACAGAGGTGCCTGACAGGCTGGACTAGGAATCCCATTCCTCTTGGGACAGCATGGCATCAGCAAGGCACAAAACATCAGCCAGAGCCTGATGGGACACAGCTCTCCACCCATCTGATGCTGACCCACAGCCAGTGTGATTTACCCAAGGATGCTGTGACCAGTGGCCCCTGGCAATTAATTAAGCAAGCTCATGTCCCCAGGCCTCCTCAAGCTCTCTCCTACACCCCTCAGTACAGCCTGGGTCCTTTTTGCTATTTCCTCTCTCCTTCATTGGCTTTCACAAGGTCTGCAAGTAAACAGCTCCCAAATGCTGCCTCTGCAGCAATGCAAAGCACAGCAGGGAAAGCAGGGTGGGGAGAAAGAAATGCCAGCAGTAGCACAGGCTCAGCAGCTATAAAACAGCTTCAAATTCCACTCACGGGCACTTTGGCCAGCAGTACCAACAGCCCTTGGTCTGCTGGACAGCAACTGCTACTCTTCTCACCAGAGCCAGCAGCTGGCACCTCAGGTGAACAAAACCAACGAGGCAAAGAGGCCTCCTCCATTTCACCAAGGACTAGCACTGAAGATACAGGGGAGGAAGGAAGGCTCCCTACACAAATTCACGGCAGGTTGGCAAAGAATAACAAGATCCTTCCCAGCTTCCTCACCTTTTCTACTGGGGGGAAAAAAAAAAGAAAAAAGTCTAAGTTATGTAGGTTTTCCAAGCCCTCTGCCAAGCAAGGTTTACAACCACACAGACCAAGGAAAAGATACCATAGCAGAAATCACAGATGCATACTGTCTATCTCTGGGGGAGGAAAAAGCCCATGTAAACCAGCCACCATAAACCAGGAAACCACAGATAACAAGGCCACAAACAGTCTTCAACATCCTCACAAATATACTGCCCAAACACTAAGCTGCTGCTGAGCAGCCATTTCTGTACATTAAATCCCCACTGTTCGTATGAGAGAACAAGAGGAGTTATTCCCAGCATAAAGCACTGTTGAAGCTTGTAGCATGGACCAGCTCCTTACATATCATTACTGGAAGGCAAGAAATGCAGAGGGGAAAGCAGTCCTGCGGCTTAAGAAGTTCACTCTGCAGTCTTGTGCACGCAGTTATTTCAATGATCCTTCAGACGAAGCATCCCCCAATCACTCGAGCTCCAAAATTCCCTCTCCTGCCAACACCACTGCCCAAACCAGTCACACCTGCAACAGTCCCTTGGCATTCACCACACACACACCCAAGGGCTCCAGCACCAGTGCCACATCACACTGAGCCCTTCACACACTCTGACCAGCTCCTGTGAAGCCTTGACCATCTGGTAAACAGGCATTACACCAAAAAAAAAAAAAAAAAAAACCAAAACTATACATTTTTTTGCAGGAGAACACTAAGTTTCTCTGATAATTTACTCATTTTGTTGATATTGAACATTCTTAAATTGTAAGGAAAATTGAAATGCACAAAATCATAAATAGCAGCCACTTCTACAAAATGATGCATCTGTCCTCCAAGAAACACAGGAATTTTTTGTTGGCTTTGGTTTGTTTGGTTTTTTTTTATTATTGTTGTTTTTAATTGTTTGTTTGGGGTTCTTTGGTAAAGGTATTAGACAGCAAAAAAATCAACTGTCAAATGGGAAAGTGACTCTGTGGACAAAGCAAGTAAAATATTTTGTCTGCTTTTCTTCAACTTTTAAGAGTATTACTAACATGGCTTTCTCCATATACACAAGATATAAAGCTCATTACACAAAATGCTTAGCAAAAAGTATTTGATTTATTGCTGTCTTTAAAATAGGAAACATTAGCTGGAGAAATAGCTATTGGTGCATTAAAATGTAGGTACTGCTGCACAGTGTAGATAGCCACTCCACACCCAAGAATTTAGCTGCTACACCATGTTGTACAGAAACCATAACAAAAATTACAAAAACCAAAATGAATACAAACCAGGTTTTTTGATTATCTGAGTTCACTGCTAAAAAAGTCATATTCTACTGAAAATGATTTTGCATTCAGCTGTATTTCAGACTGCACCCCCGGCCAGTCATTCAAAACCAACAAGAAACCCAGCATGGCCAAGGCACTGTTCCCCCCCTTGTGAAGCATTCATGAGCATCCAATCTGCACTCTGGCTCTTGGTACTATGGATGTCTGGTTTTCTGGTTTTAAAATTTTCTGCAGATTTTTTTTTTATATATATATATATAACCATCTTGCATATCTCATTTTGTTTGTAACACCCAGAGTTGCTGGACTGTGAATTCAAACACACCTCACTGCAAATGCAGTTTGGAGTATGGCAGCAAGGATGGGTAAAGGAAATTTAAACATGCGTAATAGTGAGTTGTTCTGTTCTTCCAATTCCCTTCTGTTCCCCCAGGTACTTTCTTTAGGATAAAATTATTCCTTTGATTAAAAATCTGGTGCATCCATATATCACAGTTACATTTATAAGCCTTCCAGTACATCCTGACTCAGGTTTGTTTTCACTAGCTTGACTTTTAAACAAGCTCAGCTGTTTTGTTTTCTTAAAGCTTATGATTAAGCAATTCTTCTTGCAGGAATCAATGCTGTGCATTACACTTAAGTGGGCTAAAGGTTTCCCTTCCTGATGTACCTCAGTGTACATTTATACTTTCCAGAGTATTATTTCCAGTGCAGAGCTTTAGGAAAGGAAGCTCACTCTGAAACGCAGACAGACTGTGTTCAGAATTTGTGCCAGAAACCTTCAACGAGGCACTTCAAAAAGGACTCTGCAACAGCCACATACATTCTGTTCTCTCTCCCATTTTCTGCATATTCCTCCCTCCATTAAAAAACACATCATGCACTTCCTAACATGCTAAAGTACATGCAAACAATTTGCTTTCTCAGCTTTTTTTTTCATTTATTTAGACGGAAAGAAGTTCATACTTCTAAAAGAAAAATTATGGGCAAGCCTCGCCCATCTTGTCTGGAAAGAATATGGTTTCTTCATTTGAGAGGGAAAATAAAATATGAGCACAGTGGAAACAGAGGGAGAGGAAGAGGGTACAGGCAATACATGTGGGGTAGGCTCTTGGGGTTTCTTTTGGGTGTTGGGTTTTTTTTTGTTAGTGCTTTTCTTTAATCTCCTGTTGCTGTTCTGTTGGAAAGGTTTTTAAACTTCACAGCTATCCTGAAGTATAAGAAGATTTAGCAGCAACACAGATTTTCTCTGCAAGAACAGTACTTGAACAGTAGACTTGGGAATACCTGCTTTTCATTTCAAAGAACATTTAGCATAATGCTGTATTTATATAGTAAGAATTGCTTCTCAAGAACTCTAGAGAGCTCTGTTCTAACAAAATGGGCAGGATGCTTAGTGCCTTCTGTAGTTACAGGGTGTGCTGGGAATACCACTGCTGGAAAATTTGGAGCAAGACTCTGACTTTTATGACCTCAAGTGAGAACTCTGAAATATAAGCAAAATATCACAAAGCAATTTTTCATTAAATCCTGTGCCTTCAATAAGCTTACAAAAGCTTCCATTCTTAGAAATAGTCTTTATCTTTTCTGTTAACGACATGGGCATGGTTACCAAACAGAGAGAGTCCAGTGCAGAAGCACAAACGATGCTCACAACACATTACAAACTTTAAAAGGACACCAATGCCACCTGCCATGAATACCAATACTCTTCAGTGTTGTGGTGACTCCCAGCAGCACAGCCCAGCCAGCACTGCTCTGGGCACCAAACATCAAACACATCTGCAAATGCAGGTCAGGTGGCAATACTCTGAATAGTCCCAACACTCACCTAAGGATGCTGCAGGGAGATGGGATGCAGTCCAATACAGGGTGAAGGGTAAGGGAGCACTGCTGGGACTATGACTGCCCAACACATTGTGCCCTGGAGGGGCCACAGCCTCAACTGGACCTACTGCAGGTGCACAGGACCCCAGGGAACACCAGGCACCACTTACCAAGCCTTGCCAGTGAACCTCAGCCTCTGCAAGCCATCTATGTTGCAAAACAGTTCTTTGTCAGTCACTGGGTAGTTAATAGAAACCCATGGTGCAGTGGGATCACTGGCACAGGACTCTCCATCAAGGTGTCCACAACAAAGCAGTGAAGCACACATTAGGGTAACCTTCACACCTTCATTATCTGCCCCCACGGGACTCAAACGAGCTTCTGTAATTACCTGTAAATCTTGACATACAGTAAAACTTCTGGTAAAACAGACCACACTATTCCATGGAAAAGATTTACCAATTTTTGTTTTTTCCTGAATTGAAAAAAAAAAAAAGTAAATATATAAAATTATGTCAAAGTTTTTCAGTGGTTGAAATAGCAATCTCCTCCCAGCCTAAGGTAACTACAGATTTCACTGGGAAAAAAGTCACATCAGAAAAGTCTTTTTACAACAGTTGATTCTATACTAAAATATTTTAGTAGCAAGATCTTGAAACTTTTCATGAACAGCAGAAACCCCTGCAGGTAACTATGCAAATACTGAGACTGCCTCGAAGAAATTAACAGTGAAACTGAATGCAATTGTTTACACTTAAGCCTCTGTCAATAAATAAACAAAATAATAAATCAAGTTAACAAACACCTGAGCATTTATTAATTGAGAGGAAGGCAAAACATCACAGTTCCAGGCAGGATGGGGAGAGGCCCCACCTTTCAGATGCTGTGTGTGCATTTCAGTGGGACCACGCAACGAAACCCCATCTCCCCACTTTGAGAGGGGCAGTCACATTACCATGCACTGCCGGGAGATGGGAACACCCACCTGGAACACAGCAGATTTTTACATCATAGCAGACCTATTTACAGATCCAGCAATGACACATTTTGGTGTCATTTGTTGAGTTTGACAAGGAGCAGCATAAATGGTGGAAGAGAGGTTTCTGCAGCTGCATATCCTCTGCACTGTCCCTTCAGTACTTCTGTTTTCAGCTATATCATTTACGTAACCTAATACCTGTAGTGAAATAAAACATTTTGTCTCTATCCTTCATGATTTTATTTTTAAAACAATTTACAAAGCAAGAAGAAGGGAAAATGGAAGCTAAGTCAAAGCAGCAATGCAAAAGCACTGAGATATTCACCTCAGGGAAATTGCTTTCTACTGAAACAAGACACAAGCATCTTTTTGTTGTCGTCAAAGAATGAACTAGAGAACATGCCAATAATTTATAAGGAAGTAGACATGCGCATAAATTATGGGAGGAGGGGAAGATATACTAGCTTCTGTGCTGCAGAAAGGCAGAAGACAGTGGTAAATAAAAAACAGAAATTTTTACTCCAATGTTTCTTAAAAGAATTAAAAATGGGTAACACACAGCTCGGACTTGGAAAAACCTTTCTATATTCCTCCTGTGGATTTCACTGGAGCCTGTAGGTGCACAGTATTTGAAGTAAGAGTCTCAGCATTCTGCTGCCCCAGTTTTTCCTTTGTGCAGAAAGAGGAATGTGAATATCAATCATTCTTATTAACTAGGGGAGGGGAAATAAGTGTGCAAGCGTTTAAATATAGAAAAATGTTGCCAGCATGCATCAGGTGTTACTAATGCCCTCACTACCAAAATATGAATTAAAAGAAACAAAGAGGTGCCTGCAGGGAAGGACAGCCTTTCTTAATGGTAGTTTCTGGATCATTAATTTTTTTTAGTCACCCCCAGCAGTACCAGCATGGTAATCCCCTCAAAAGCTCAAGGAGGACTTGAATTGACTGCATGTTGCCTTCAACTACAACTTCATCCTGGTGTATACACTCAGGCAACTTCTGCTGTCCTCCAGCTCTCCCACGATTACAAACAATCTTGCCATTTTCAAACATTTCCCTTCCTGGCTCCTATCTCTTCTTTCATACAAAACACAAATGTTTCTTCAGTCCCACTCCTTGAAGACAGACTGCTCTCCCTTCCCCCAGTCCTCTCCAGTAAATTCTTAAGCAAAAGCAAAAAGAAAAAAAATTCTTTCACAACTGGTTTTTTTTCACTAATTTTGTCCAAAGGCTACAGAAGTTTCTGGTCCACTTCAAAGTGTTGCTGGCAGGGCCATAACTGAACCTTCTTCCCTCTTCAGTACAGGCATTACCAGAAGGATGATTATCCTTGGCCTTATTATTCCTTGCCTCTGGCTACCCTTCTCCATTTGGGAGCTAACCTACTTGCTCATCAGGTTCTTCCCCATTCTTGCCACTGCTGACATTTTCCAAAGCTTCTCCTAGAGCGACCACTTGCTTGCCTCACCCAAAAAGTTCCATTTTGGCTCACAGGTATTCTCAGCAGAAGGCTTTTCCCTCCCTTGCAAGCAATGTCCCCACGCACACGCTCCCTCCCCATGTCCATCAAGGAGGGAAGCGCTGCTGCTTCTACAAGAGCCAACACCTCAACTTGCAGTAGGCTTCAAGCACAAATGAAAAGTTAACACGTATCTTGTTTTAGGATCAAAAAACAAGTTTAGGATGACAAATGCATACAGCCTAAGACTGCTGTTGATTTCACCATAAGTGATTGTATCCAAGAAAAAAAAAAGAAAAAAAAAAGAAAATAAAAAGTCAAAAAAAAACCCAAAAAACAACCTAAAACTGAGAATCTGTCACACTCCAGCTACCTACTGGTTCTGCAAGTTTACTCCATTTTACAAAGCAACAGCAGTTTCTAAAGCACTATTCAAAACCTTGGCTATAGGGCTGAGAAGGCACAAGATCATTCCAAATAAAGAGGAATGGTAGGAATGAGAAAGACAAAGTTTATGGTCATTACACGCAATTGTACACTAACCTCCCTGATGAAGTGTGCATTTACTCCTAACAGTTTTTTCAGAGTTTTCCCATGTTGTTTTTTTCCCAAAAAAGTCTTTTAAGTTGCAGTAGAATAAGCAACACCTGAATGCAATGTAATTTAAAGATATACAATTGAAAGAGATAATACATTTTCCTTGGAAGAATTCCTTCTTCTGACCAATGCTGATACTGGTATATATTTTTACAATGCTAGATGGCCCTATTTCTTTCACTCAGATACCAACATCTAATGAGCACAGATATTCTAAATAATTCACAGTAAAAGTCTATGTTGAACATAAAAGATTTTAGAGCAGCCTAGTTTAAGGCTGGGAGTTGTTAATTTGAATACCTCATTTCAAACCACTATTAACGTCAAGACGTTCAAAGCCCACTTGTATCAGCCTGGCAATGTTGGCACAGCAAGACTTTCAAGAACCTCAAATTTGTGCAAATGTCTGAAGTGAATACTCTGACAAATTAAAAACTTCAAGGAAGTAAGTAATAAACTTGAAATTTTAAGATTTACCTGGTGTGAACTCTCACGCTAGCAAGGCCTGACCAGGCAAGCTTTGTGCACTGAAAAGGTGCTTTGTTTTTTTGTCCTGAACACCCAGTGCACCAACCCAACTGCTTCACAGGTCACTGCAGATGGCAAAGCATCTCCTACCTTTCAACAGAATTTAGCTGAACCAATGGATTCTCTGATACTTCATCACTAACTCACCACATCCTGATTTACTGCTTCACGGGAACTGCTATTCATAGTGTTTTATATTTGTTCACACTAGGCAGAGATAAAATGGTGAGAATTCCCACCTGGATTCACAGAAACAAGATTTCCCAGCTGTGAAGCATCTTTTTAAAGTAGAAGAGCAGCTCCAAATTAAAAAACTAATGGTGTCATCAGCACATAAGTGGCTCCTCTGGCTTCACATGTTAACAATACCATACCTGAATTTCAGTACATGCAAATATAAGCATCAGTGTTCACCAGGAAAGGTTGGGAAAATGCCACATGGAAACTGAGGAAGAACTGGCAAAGCTCACAGGGCTCTGCACTGAGAAGCAGATTTGCTTTACTGGGCACTCTCCTCCCAAGTGCCCAGTGCCCATGAGCACCCATCCGTCATCTGCCAACCCAACAAACACCCAAATACTGCAGGGAAAAACACTGGGTAAGACCCACGCTGGGAAAAACAGCAGTAATAGCAATAATAAACCAGTGATACACAGCAGGGAATTACTAAGGATTACAGTGAGAAGCAGTGCAGAAACAAAAAAAAGGCTCCCTGGTAAGATACCAGTACCCAGTCCTGAGAAAGAAGCTGGATCTTGTGGAGTTTCTCCTAATAATAATTTAAAAAAAAAAATCTTTCTAAACAGATTTTATAGTCAGTAGGCTAAAAAACACCAGTTTGAAGAAGGGTTTTTCATTGTTCACATAACTGAAGACATGACTTGCAAAGCAACCAAGAGAAATGTATTTTCATATTCTATATGAATATTCCATATTCCTTTATCTTCAGTACAAAACAGCTCTGGCAGTTAAAACTGTTTCAGCAGAAGAGCTAGGTTTGCAGCCTTGAAACAATTCTCAGTATTTTGCTGAGCAACGGCAAGCAATAAATATTAAAACAATAGGGATTACAAAAATCTCAGTTCAAGAACACCAGAAGTGGTACAAAGCTCCTGATGCCTGCTCATCCTGAACTAGAAACATTACCCTTCAAGACTGCAAATGAGCATTTCACCTCTCAGTACATCTGCATCCAACATATTGCAACAACCTGCTTGTGTGTGATAGTGTTCATGCTATGAAATGAACCGGAAAAAGTTTTACTGCCAAGTTTACCAACACTAGCAAGCTGCTAATGTTTACTTTACTCCAAAACAGTGCAAGTAACTGCTGGCAAATTTTAGACTTGCTTATCTTTGTAACAGGCTGTCTGTAGATGAGGCTTACCTGACACTGACTACCTCCATGAGGGCATTCCACTACAAACTTCATTTTTTAAATTACATTATATAAATTGCCAAACAATACACTTTGTTTGCCCCAACACACTATATAACAACTCCCTACTTGCAGGAACAACTGTTTTCTGCTTATACTTTTTAATTAGAGTTACAAAATGTTTACAGTAGAAGGAACAATGGCCCTGATCTTTTCAAACAGCTTCTAGATGTGCTGCAACATGCCTGTGTATCTGACTGACACCACTTTGCACTACACAGAACCGGTGATACAACCCTGGTACTTCTCTTGCACTTTTTCCAAGGTTCCTAATATTTATACCTCACATCTCATCTGTAAGAGTAAGGCATCTGAACCTATCTGCTTCTATGTGATCACCACTTAGCTGTCTGCTTTCAAAGTTGTAGAAAGAGCAGGGATACAAAATCTTGAAACATAATTATTTGGCTGAAATAACCAATTTTAAATAATGTACTGTAACATGTAAAAAGTGTGAAGTTTTATTCAACTAGGAAGCAGTAACAGGGAAAAAATTAGATGACAGATATGGATAGGGTCTTATATTCCTTTTCTTTAAATCTGTGGGTTTGAAAGTTTATGTGAGCTTGTTTAGAAAAATATAGGTAGGATTTTTCTAAACAATTTGAAGTTGCTGACCTTAGAAAAAAAATTCATTAAATTATTGATGGAATAGGAGTAAATACCTTAAGTGGAAGAAGCTGGAGTGTGCCAATTCCTCCTCCCAAGAACAGATACAAAGAAGCCTTTCTCAACATGGCTCAGCTCCATGGAGTTAAGTAGTCCCCAGAGAAGAGGGAAGTCTGTTCTTCAGGAATGAGTAAATATGCACAATGTCATACAGACATTGTCTAGCCCTCACAACATCCTGCAAGGCACCACCATTTCTATCCCATGTAAAGACAGTGCAACCTACCTATAGCCTCACAGTGAGCTAGCAGCTATTTTCAGCGAGGTAGCTGTGTTTTTTCCATGCATATATTTACTTATACACACAGCAGCCACTCAGCAAGATCACGCCCTAGTGTAAAAGTGGCCTGTGACAAATGGACACATGGAATGACTGGGACCCACCTGAGCCACCTGGACTGGAAATGTGTGTGCCAAAGTGATTGCAGCATGCTGCAGCCAGCTCCTGCACTCTGAAAACTGAGCTATTTCACATGGCTACTTCAGGACAGGTGATTCACATCTTGAAGACATTTATTTCTCTGCACTGCCTCTAAACAAAGTTTATGCAGGCTTCAATCTTGTAGATTAACAGACTACATAAACACTACCTTACACATCAAACTTAACCAAGGTGAAGGAGATGAAGGCAGCCTAACTATGAGGATATCAATTTGTAATATCAATAAGGGCTGCAATTAGAGATTAGTGCATAGTCTCTGTGTAAAACAACAGCATTTAATACAAGAAATTGTGCTACAAAAGTGTCTTAAATCATCTACAAGAAGCTGACAGTTACACAGAACAACCCATGTAAGTCTCCCAAACTAGGTTTTAATTCTCAGTATAGAATATGAAACAAAACCAAGGGTAAGGGTTTTGGAGATAGCAGCATACACATCTAGAAGAAACAGCTCTCACACACTCTGACATTAGATCTCATAGTGGCAAATACTCTCTGTGGCTAAATCCTGACAAGTACAAGCCTTTTCAATGAAAAATTCAACATCTTTATTGTCCTTGTTCATGCAAATGTGACCATTGTGTTCTTCCTCACAGACACCTTGGTACACACCCCAAACCCCAGCACGAGTATCTGAGTTCAACATATTCTCTCAATGCACACCTGAAGCTTCAACACAGCCTTGCTGTGCTCAGAGTCCAGGCATACACTCCATCACGTGAGCAGGGTGGCTGCCTGACTCAGCTGTCATCCCAGCTGATTCACCATTCCATTTATTGCTCCTTCCAACTGCAAAGAGACACCTTTAACCAGCAGTGCGTAGAAAAGATCACGAGATATGACAGTACTTGATTACCATAAATTATATCAAAGCTTGCTCTATGACATTTTTTAGCTTGTGAATGCTAAAAAAGCATCATTTCTTGTGTGAAAAATGATTGCCAAACAACTAAAATTCATGCTCAGATCTTCTGTTATTTCTTTTGCCCCCAAAAGTAGGTATCTGAATCACCAACACCATTCACCAGTGAATGGGCTACTCTCAAAGAGTTTTAATATTTTTAAGCCCTAAGCCACAAAGGCAAAGACACTTCAGAACACACTTGCATTGCTGAACAGGGTTCAGCATAACTGCAGAAAACAAAACTCTAAAGTTGCTAGTTTACATCATTGTGGTTTTTGTTCTGCTAGAGAGGAATCCAGCAGATCCTTACACTCATGCAATTTATCAGCAACTGAAGAGCAGCCTCCTCACTTGGGAGCCACATTCCCCAAATTGCCAGACAGCTGAAATCTCAACATTTGCCCATGAGGGGAAGCAGGCTACCTACAGCAACTGATGTCAGCTCACTCCAAAATGAAACTTCATGCTCATCCCAAACTACTGTGGTGGAGCAGAGGGGCTTGTGAATGACTGAGTACTTTCATCTACCCCCAGCCAAAGAGAAATGCTACCCTTGCAGAGGCTCTCTGTCACAGGAAAGCGTTTCAGAGGGCTACTCCAAACACATTCTGGAAACTTCTGGGGTTTTTGAGGATAAAACCCACATTCTTTCTTGATAAAACAGCAACTAAAATCTACTTCAGAACAATCTTTGTGTGTGTGAGACAGACAATAAAAGAAATATCAAAATAAATACAAACCCATAACAGTTCCACCTCTGAAAAGCTAACTTAAGTCACTCCTAAAAACATCAGTAACCTGACTCTCAGGATACACACTTAACTCCTTAATTATAAACTCTGTTCCTGTAACAGAAATCCAATGAAATTCAGTCCTGTGGTTATCCAGAAGATAAACCATTGCAAGATCAAATGTAGTCTCTTAATACTTTACCCCTTTTTTCTTCAGTTTTCCATATCAATTATTGTTTAGTTCAAAATATTTATCCAGAACAGGAAGGATGCTTGTCAGCACAGAGGCTGCCATCATCCATAGGTAAAGAAAAATATGATTCACGTGAATCTCCAATGCCACCAGAAAAATTCAAAGATAATCTACTCCTGAAAACCCAAGACCCACCACATCAGCTTCAACATACAGAGCCAAAAATTCATGTTCTGTATTCAGACTGAAACTACAGTGCACATCCTCAACAGCAGGAGAATCACTCGGCTGGGCATTTACCTTTAATGCAGCGGCTTCAGCTTCACCTGAGGTCCTTCAAAGGCCAGCAGAGCCAACCCTGGGAACCTCTTTGACCCATGATCAGGAGGGGCTGTCACTCACTCAGGGCAACTTTGGGAAGGGTAATGACACAGGATAACACAGCAGTTCCCTCTGTCCCTGGATGTCACAATCACCCATGAAGCAATTCCCTCCATGAGTACTACTGCAGTGACCCAAGCAAGTGACACCGGTGACATTCACCACATCCAAAGAGCAGGCTTACAGACATGAACTGCCCAACACAAATACACCCTTTTGCCTTCTCTCCTTCCCACCCCCATTCCCTGCTGTGATCCAGTCATACCAAAGCACCAGCCTTGATTAGAGCTGGGAACTGCACGGGTCACTCTTGGGAACAAGGCCACCCCTGCTCACAGTGGGGAGCTGCACTGCACACATTTCATGACACTACATACATCCAACTGCAGGGCTGCTACCTGAAAAAACTGCAAGTCACAAAGTGCTAAATGGGTACCATTCAGATTTTAGCTCCAGAATTTTACAAGTAGCTGTACTGGCAGATCCCTTTGCCTGGACACAGTTCTGCTGATTTCAGGATACTTCTACCCAGTTTCTAATCAAACCTGATCCCATAGCACACCACAATAAAATAACCATTATCCTGAGCAGCCTGGTACCATATATGCTCATTCCAAGATTCAAAAATATATTTACTAAGCATGGCATTCTCACAGAGAACAGCAAAAGAAGGGTTGAGACCATTTGCTTTTTTAGATGCTCTATCTTCCAGATTTCATAGGTAAATATCAAATTCCAGACACACAGCAGACTATTTTCTCCACTGATTCATACAGCACAAACTACAGGATGCTGGCAAAGTTTTTATGCTTTATAGATGAGATACAGGGAAAAACGTGAATAAGCTTTTTAATAAGAACAGAAAAGCAGATAAGGTATTTCAGTGGCCAGTAGAGCTGGGATGACTCCTATTTATTCTTTTGTACAAATACAGCTGAATGTTAACAACCATGCCCATGCACTGTGCAAGTGAAATAAAATGGAGATACCATAAAAGAAGAGATTGAACAGTTTGCCCTGGACTGATAAAGCAGCAAGCAAATATCACAATTGTATGGGAGTGTGCTTGGTTTGTGAAAGCACAGTGCCCACTGCTACAATCAATTCCAGATGAGGGGGGAAAAAAAAACCAGTAAAAAAGAGAGGATGGAGAAAAAATGAGAACATTTCACTTTCTGCCTGGAAACACAAGATTCAAAAAAGAAGTGTCCTTCAGGGTTTCTGATCCTCAGGATATCCTAGTTTTTCCTAGGAAATAAGTTCAGTTGACTCAGATCACAGTCATGTTTGAGCAATCTGTAAATCAATAAACATACCTGATTTTATAGGCTTCATACTTCAGTGAAAAGTATATAGATATATAGTACAATAGGCAATTATCAATCTCCATTTTTAACTAAATTATTTCCTCTATTTCACATTGCTCAGTTCAGGGTTTTTTTTTCTAATATTGATTCTGTATCCAGCTTGCTTGGTAATAAGCTCATCCAATGCATTTTCTGTCTGTTGTTGATGAAATGCTGACTATACACACTCTTAACATTAAGTAGAAGTGTTCACATGAAAAAAAGTATCACTAGCTCTTAAATAAATATTTTAAAGTTATTTAATGGTGTACAGATTCAATATAAATGCAACCTGGGATAGAACAGAAACAGAAATAGCCTTTTAAGTCATTATCAGAACAATCTTCATTTAGAAAACATATCCCATTTACAAAGCACAGGGCAAACAAAAAAAAAATCAACATCTGAATTTGCAGAGCCCTACCACCACACATCCATTCATCACCACTCACTGCAATTCAATTGCTTTCAATAAAACTCAACTTTTGTTAAAAGTCCTGACTCAGTATCATTTGCAGGACTCCCATGACAGTATTGCTGGTAGCTTAAAGATCTGTCCATGTGAATCCTCCTCGCAGGGCGAGCTCAGGCGTACGAGGAGAGCGCAAGAGAGAGTCCGGAGCAAAAGCGCGCTGCTGTGACCATTCCTGCACAGAGCCACCCCTGCTGCTGTGACCATTCCTGCACAGCAGCCACTCCTTCTGCTTGCTACAGCATGCCTTAAGGAACAACTCATCTAATCAGTTAATCAGAAAGATTAATAGGACAGCACAGAATTCTTTGATTACTGTTCTGGTATAGGGAATAGCCTGAGTTTAAAACAGCTAAAAAAGAAGCCCCAAGAAAGGCTAAAAGATAGCTAGTGGGCAGCCTAAAAATAAAATAAAACAAATACAGTACTAGTTTCCAAAGTACCATTATTTCTTTCCATAGCATCATTATATAACTCAGAAATGCAGGAGGATGAGGAAACCTTATAAACGACAATCTTTGATGCACATGCAGCACATTGAAAAAAAAAGGGGACACTGCTGTGCAAAATTCATTTGCAAGAATCAGAAACAACACCAGAAGAAAACAATAGAGGCTAGAATGTAGTAGAACAGAATGAACTTTTCTGAAAAAGCCAGGAACAGAGATGCCATTGAACAGGTCAGGAATAGCTGTTACCAAAGGCAGGAAAGGAAGCAAAGCATCATCACTGTTACCCTCAGGACTGTTAAATCTAAATACAAGCAGCTTTTCTTTTCTCAGGGGCTTTCTACTGGAGAAAGCTGTCTAAAATAAGAGGGATATGTCAAAATAACAAGAAACACAAAATAATTCACGTAAATCATTTAGAAATACATTCTACAAGATTTCATGGAAATCTCTCAGGCTCTCCATGCCTAGTAACAGCATGTTTATCAAAGCTGTACAGAGTCACTTGAAAATACAGGTTCTAGAGGAAAAAGATGAAAAACAGTTATAATGTCATCTAAAATTATTTCATAAATTCCCCCAGCTGCATAGTCCACCAGCCACATTTTTGCAGAATGCTGGAGATAACACAATGACTATTACAGCTGTTAATAAAACCTGAAAGCTTCAACAAAAGCAGTATTAATAAATGGCAGTTATGCTGTATTATATTTTTAAAATACAAAAGCTAAACCATTTGCTAAATTCAAATCAATCATTCAGAAAGAACTGGTTTAGGGTGGAATTACGATTTGAAAAACCCCAATTTTTAGGGTTTAGTATTATTATTATTTAATTTGTACTACAGCAAGCACTCCCCTGTTTGCTGCCTCTGGCCCTACTGCAGTCCTGCATGTTTCCTTATTCAGAATATAGAGATCCATCCTAATAGGACATTATAATTATAATACAGACATCCTATTATGACACTTACACTTAATAAGGGGAAAACATGCTTTTTTCAGCACTGTATGCAGAAGGGATTAAAAAGTTTTGGTAGATTGAGTTCCTTTTAAATCACCATCTGTAGCACAGTAGTCTACAAGCTAAGTTGCGACCAAGGCAATTAACCCCATCAACCCCAAAAAAAAATGCATAACCATGAAGACAGCTCTTTCTTACCCACAGCTGAACACTATTAGAGCACTTACCAACTACCCAGATTTCTTGGCCATGTCCACCTTTATTTACAACACTTCTGTATTAAGAGAGTATTACAGAACTTTAATGAGGAAAAAAATTTGAAATGCTGATTTAAATTCTACTATCATGGAGTAATATTCTCCCTTCTCCAGTTTTCTCATATTTAAAGCAAATACATCACTGACAGACCTCGTCTGGCTTCAGAGTGTCACTTAAAACAAAAATCACTACTCATAAACCCCTTTAGATAGCTATACTGAAGTCAAATATAAGCATTTCCTTTATTTACACTCTAAGTTACAAACATTTAAACAATATTGGTATCAACATCCTACACTGTCAAGGACAGATACTATATGAAAGTTTCAACCCAAGTAGAAAAAAAATTACTTAAGAACCAGACACTATTAAGTAGTTTAACATGATGGATTCCACACTTTTCTAAAACTAAGAGACTTTCTTTCCAACAGCCAATCACCACAAGCTACTCTCTTTTCAGCTTGGGTAACTTGGTGTGTCTTTTCATACAGTGTCTGAGCTACAGGACAGGAGAAGGACTAAGTACAGCAATATTTTACCACATCCTTACTAGGGAGGAAAGACAGTCTTGCAATGAAGGAGTCAGCAGGTCAGCACTTTATTTCCAGCTTGGTTCAGAACTGCTTGTGTGGTCCTGGATCAGCCAGTGACCTCCTGTGCCTTCTTTCTCTATGCACCCTGTGGGGATAAATCCAAACTTGCCCATCTCACGCTATGACATTTGCTTGCTGAATTTGTCTTTGAAAGGAAAGGTGGCAAAGCAAAGACGAAAACTGCCCTGCTAAGAGGAATGGGTGCTGAAGAGCCATCTCCTTGCAGATAGTTTGGGTGTTGCATGCCGTTACCACTGATGGGTGCATGGCAGCTTTGCTGCAGCACAAGCAACCAGTACAACAAAGTACATTTCTCTTTCCTAAGGTCAAAGAAAGACGCAGAGAAAACCACAGAAGGACTTAATGCCAGTACTCACTTGCTGCAATTAACATTGTGCTGTTGTGAAATGCATGTGTTAATGAGGTCCTTGCAGATAATGAGCCACAGGAATACACAATGTTGCTCCCAGGTGAGCAATCCCATACTCCATCATCTGTGTTTGGAATAAATCTACACAGCTTCCCAGTTAATGCAGGCCTGTCTTGGTAAGCAGTGATAAAAAGGAGCCCACTCCTACTCTGTGCCCCTTTTTCACACTTAAAGAAGCAGGGCATTGATACACACATCTCCCTTCTCAAACCACAGCATCAGGAAAGCAAAACTAACCAGATATTTCCTGCATCTTCACCACAAGATTCAGCCAATGTTTCTGAAAGGAACCAAAAGACACTGTAACTGTTCCTTAATCTGAACCACAGCACTTTTAGTCTCTCCTGTTCACTTGTACATGTATCTCTTTCTATAACTCAGGCTCTTGTGCAGCAGGAAACTTGCTAAAATGGAGTAAGCAATAGTTTTCACAAAAAAGTACTACTCATTTTTTTACTGTGTATTACTGAAGCCACATTAAACTTCTTTGAAGATGCTCTGACTTCTGAATTAGAGCTGAGTTAGTGAATCTTTTAACTGTGGAGGGACACAAAATGTTCAGTCTTTTCTAACAACTTGCACAACCTGTATGCATAGCCCTACCTCCATGTTAAAAATTAGGCAATTTGACGTAGCTCATCCTATAATGAAAGCAAGTTACAAAACTATTCATCTACCTATTCTCTACTATTCAGTGAGGAATATACCATGGCAGCCCAACCACATGGGAAATCAGAACCTCTGCTCGCCTTGCAGTAACAGCTGGTGCCTGCAAGGGGACACACCAAGTGCAACCCAGCACCAGTGAGTCTGGATACAGATGTGGAAATTCAACACCCTGGCAATGACCAGGGCAACAGGGTAAGTCATGAACAAAGGGGAAAGTTTTATTTGTGGAGTTCCATACCAAGCATAATATGTATTAAAATCCATGCAAAAAAAAAAAAAAAAAAAAAAAAACAAAGTGACAAATTATATTAGTTCACTTTATCCTTCTGCATATTTACTTCACCTTTTTTTCAAAATGACTCTATTATTTTGTTTCTCCCTTGTCCATTTAACAACATTTCCAAACCAGTAGAGCCTATCAAAGCTAAAAGCCTTGTCCTGCTGCTGGTGTATCACCAACATATGTTAGGAGCACTTAAATTGCAAGGCTGCAATCTGCTCTCTGAAGGAGGCTGGTAGCAGGTGTGACAGTCTGATCAGCAGAATGAACTATATATAAAGATGCAAGCAGTGGGGGGAGGACTCCACAGCTTTGCTTTTACATATCATGCTGTATTTGTAGTCCTACTTGTTCAAAAAGAGGGAGAGGGGAGCCACAAAGTTAAAATAGACAGACCTTGGCATCTTTGAGCTCAGTGTTTGATCTCACAGCCCCTCTCTCTTGACAAAGCAGACTGTCTCTGATTTGCTGTTCACGCTGAGAAATGCACAATTTGCAATTGCAAAGAACTGACCCTCTTATTTATTGCATCTAGGCACAGTGTACAAACCCAAAGCCAAGTGGTCTCCCCCAAAGGCTGGCTTCCCCGGCAGCCCATCAGGTGAAAGGCAGGCTGCAAAGGGCTGTTGATTATAAACTGAGTTCAGATCTCTGCTTCCTATGTCAGATTCTACCTTACACTGAAGAGTAACACAGAACACAAACTGAATTATCACACTCCACACTTAAGCTCAGAAGGAACAGCACACTTTTTGAAAAAAGTGACAGGAAAATTCTGAATGATAAACAGAATGTTTCTAAAACACTAATTAATTACAGGAAAACTATTTTTTTTTATTTCAGTATCACACACGACTTTAATCCCCAAGAGTGATCAAGAAAAAAATGTGGACTCATTGTGTCTTAATTCTCTCTATTCACCATGTCTCTGGCATCCACCAGCCTTTGGAAACAAAGTCTTTCAGAAGGCAACAAAACACTGGCTCACTGAATCAGAAGCAGCTTGTGAAGGCTGCTAGAGTTAAAGCAGTCTTTACACACTGTCTAATCACGAACATAATACATGGTCTTATAAAGGGTAACACGGACCACCCATAAAATCTGCACCTTCCCTGCTGCCCAGAGAAGCTGCAGGTGCCCCATTTCTGGAAGTGCTCAAGGCCAGGTTGGATCAGGCTTTAAGTAACCTGGTCTAATGGAAGGTGTCCTTGCCTATGACAAGGGGATTGGAAGGTCCCTTCCAACCCAAACCGCTCTATGAGTCTATGAAAACAAGACATACATCTTACAGAATTAGCTATTATGCTTTACAGATTCCAAATAGTTTAATAACTTTCACATAAAGCAAATTTTAAAAGCCTTTTTATTTTGTTCTGGTATGAGACCAAGCAAGTGCTGAACTGTGAAATTGAGGCAATTTAGAATAAAATAGACCATTTCATACTAATTGGACTCAAGTACAGTGGATGGCTATGGTAAATATTGGGACTTTTTTTTTTAACTGAGAAGAGTAATATGCATGCATAAGCATTTACAGGTCCACCTCGACAGCATTTTTAGAAATGGAACAACTATATGGATCTGTCTGACCACCCTGAACAACCCACAGGACAACACTAAAGCTTTGCCCACACCTTTCCTCAACCATTTAGCTAAGCACTTCTCCCACAGCTCACTGGCCACTGGGAAAATACCACCACAAAAAGCAGATTTAATCAAGTCTGAAACACACAATTGTAAAAAAAATATTTTGGAAGTAGATTTAGGATACAGTTCCCTTCAGCAGATTGTTTAGATTTTTCCAGATGCTAAAAGGTAAACAGCAGTACATTCAAGCTAATTACTTCATTTTCAAATATCACAAAAATATTTAACTCAGCACAAATTAGCTTTTTGTACGAGCTAGCCCCCCTTCACTGCTGCTTCCATTCTCAACTAGGCAATTCCACTAGCAAAAGAAACTTCTTACCTCCACAGAGACACAGTAAGGACCAGGAGGCTTTTCAGGTACATATTTCATAAGCACCATAAGATACAATACAGGATGTTCATTACCTGTGGCTTCCAATTTAGCAGAGGCTTCAAGCTAACAACAGCTATTTTATGGCAAAGCCAAAGCAACAAAAGGGTCATCAGGAATTTACTTCAAACAGCTATACTAATAAAGGAGAGACTTATAAGACACTGATTACAGTAACACTTCACACACATTAACATCTGGGTTTAGTTTACCAAAGCATTGTGTTCCTGAGTGATCACTGGGTACAGGGTGAGGAGACTACTCCATTGCCTAACATAACCACAAGTTAAATACGCTGTTTTACATACAGAGCATATTATTTTCTTTCAGATCAGGTTAGTTAAGTCCAGAAAATATAGGTTTTCTCTTTGAATGGAAGCTCTTAAACATACAAATATTTCGCATACAGTTGTAGTCATTTAAAATCACATTCATTGGCCTTTTTACAAAGAGAGCCTATGCTAACACAGTATTCTGAATTTAAAAGCGCTACTTTATTTCAGCCAGTCCACTTTTCCTTGACATTTCTTTATTCAAGCTTTGTTCAATTTTCCAGAATTATTACATATAGCATTTATTTATGTTATTTTTCATTTGTAGAAAAACCAGAAAGAGCAACTAAAGCTGCTGTTAAAAAAACTCAATGAGAGCAAAAACCATCAAACCTATCTTCTCAAATCAGTATCCTTAATGACATTTAAAAAAAAATGTTCAATAGATGATTTGGCAACAATGCTCTGAACTTGCACCATGTCCAGAAGACAGGACTCAGTTTGACTGAGTGAGGGTGGAGAAGTCTCTTGTGCTGGGTCTTTTCCTTTCCCCCATCCGCAGGCACCTTGTTCCTGCAATGCCACAAGAGAAGCTTTGGCAGCATTTAGGGATTAAGCCAGGGCACACCCTCACCCTGATGCAAACCTGACCTGCTGCCTCGCTGAGTCCCTCACACACACACACCTCACAGGAGCCCTGCAAAGCTGGCTGCCCCACTCCAGGAGAGGAGAGCCACAGCCATTGCTGGGCTACCTCCCCTCATCTCCCTGCAAAAGCAGCATTTCTTCTCTTACCCAGCACTCATCCCTATAATAAAAACCAGAAACACCCAGCAGAATAATTGAGGTGTATAGAGATGACTACTCTCCTACTATTGTAATACTCTCCAAATTACTATAATTGCACAATACTTTTTAACTTTTAGCAAAGCCTAACACTTCAGGCTAGCAGTCTTCCAGCAGCCTGCTACTGCCAGAGACAAATTCAAGGTGAGTAAAACCCCTTCTCTCCTCAGGCTGCACACAGTGCTGAGGCCAGAGCTCATTCACCAGGAATGGATGGCCACCACAGCCCTGCTGCCTAAGTTCTTCTTTTGGTACCTGGTAGCTGGCTGCTTTCCTGGTGCTCACAGCTGCAGGCACAGAGTCTTCACAAGAAGGCAGAGGGGCAAACTGACAGCACAAACAAACGCACACTTAAAACAACACAAATAACATATGGTCCAACAGGTTCTTGGAGAGGTCAAATTAAATCAAGCTTTGTTATTTCACTTAGCAGCTTATTAGAGAAGCAAAAGGTTCTGCAGCTTCCAATTTATTAGGGTTTTTCAACTGTCATTTAAGTTGTTATAGCAACAAAACTTTCAGCTGTGTGGTCTCAGAGACGCTCCAGCAACCCCAGAAGTAATTTTTCCAATATTTACTGAATTCAGCTCCTTCCTGTTCAGGTCCTTAAGAACTTGGAACAAAGTTGTTCATTATATGCGCAAAGATGTGTATTGCTGCAAGGTTCTCACAAGTAAGATATTGCTTCTGACATTTAACAGAGGAGAAAAAAACATTATGTGGCCTTTGCCTAGGGGGAAGATAGAGTAACTCAACAACTTTGAAAGCACATGCAAAAAAGATGGGGTAAGGTGAAACTACTTTTCCATTTACTAAGTGTGGCTACGTTTCTTCAAACAAATGAAAACACCTAAGTGGGTGCACACATAAACATACAGGCACTCCCAGAAATTCTATCTTCATTTAAAATACTTTATACCCACGTAAATTTTTGCTTTTTCTAGTAATACACATCAACACCAGAAACATTTAAAATTGCTATTCTGAGTCTGTAAAGGCATGCACACCTTGAAAGAAAAATCCTATAAATGTTGCCACTTAAAAAGAAAACTGCTAATGATATACCAGGTTGCTCCTCCTGCAACAAATTCATAATTTCACTGCATCAGCAGCAGGCTGAGTATGAGCAAATGTGCAGAGTATGGCCAAAAATGTGACACTGCTTTTCCAAAACAGAATCTATTTTCCCTACCAAATCAGGGATACGCTACTTTCACTAAGCTTATTGCCCAGAAAGAAAAGCTTCCTATAATAAATTCCACAGGTTGATTTTAAAAAGAAAGCCTTTGGGTGACATCTGTTGCGCCACTGAGGTCAATTTTTCATCCTCTTGCTAAATGGACTGCTTGCCTCCAGGGCACCAAGTTAACCCATTTCTCCCCATCTTTTGCATTTTCTGTTTGTCGGTACTTCATGTACTGCATTAGTGTCTTGCTTCCATGCAAACTCCCATTTCCCACTCACGTGAAAAAAAGAACAAGGGGAGTCACATCTATCTATCTATCTAGCCTTCAAAAGCATTTCCTTTCACCAAACTCCAAGGACACCCCATCCTTCTTTCCACCCCCCACAGAAGATCATCCTTCTCCCCACAGTCATTGCCCTTCTGCCAGCTCTATTTCTGTCACCACAGAAGTCCTGAGAAGCTGGAGGCACAACGATCCAGGAGGCAACACCAGCCAACTTCTCCAGCACCAAAACATGGTCTCTGGCAGGAACACAGCAGCACCCCAGGGCTCAGCTCCAGGGGATGTTCATCTGTGCTCCTGGGCAGCAAGGATCATCCCCTTGCACAGAAACTCTCTTGGTCTTCACTCCTCCTCTCCTGCACCAGAAACCCCAACCTTGAGATGTAGAGTGTGGGATGCAATCCAAGAGTTTTAGTAGGAAAGTAAGAATGCATTTCTCCTTTTGTTTGGGACTAAATAGGTGATTAATGTGCATCACTTTGCCACAGGGAACTGAAGTAAAAAAAAAGTCACCACCAAGTTACCTAATTAAAAAAAGAAAAAAAGAAAAAAAAAGAGAACAAAAGCAAATACTGCAACAAAATAGTTATTAAAATTATTTCAAGTTTAACAAATACCTGGGACCAACTTGAGAAAATAACTAAGGATATCCATAGGAAAAAAAAACTTAACACTGCTGAGGTACCGTAGCAAGTAAAACTAATATGATTCTCTCAAAAAAACCAAAAAGGCCTCAATATTTGCTGTTAATATAAAAGTATTTTCCCCAGTTTAAAATTTGACTCATTTCTCTTTCACTAGTAATATTAGTCATTTTGACAAGTATTATGCATGTCTGTGCTGCTGTTTTCTTTTTTACTTTCTTGGTTTTTTAAACAGCCCCGCTGGATTATGTAACTTAGCTCAAAGGCAGTTTGGTTTTTGGTGGTTTTTTATCCATTTTCCAGTACCAGATTTGCTGAGCATTACATCAAAATGACCTCAAAGAAACAAAGAAAATATATAATGTATATTAAAAAGGAGGGGAAAAAAAATAAAGCGCAGATGCCCTAAAGTATCTTCCAGAATTTTTTAATACTTTTTGCTTCACTTTTTATTTTCTTACTGCTCAGAAAATATTTCTGAGTGAGAACATCTGTGCTATATTCTGGATTGATGTTAGAAGAATTCCACTTTATTTTCAATATACATAAGCACTGGTTCAGCATTGTTGCATGTTTTATCCATTCAATTTATATTTGGATGAAACAGTTTGTTTTCCTTTGAAGAACCAGGAAATTGTTTTAAAGCTACATGAACCATACTCTGTATAACTAAGATCACCAGCATTTCTCCCCCATTTACTCCATCTTATTTTACCAGATTAAATGTGCCACAACCAAAAGATGTCATAGTCTGGTACAACTGAGAAAGTGTTACTTCCAGTGGTGTTTTTGTAACAGAACTAAAACATCTGTGACTGTTGTAAGTGAAGTTAAAGTGTAAAAAGCTATGAGAATCAGATGGTTTTCCACTGGTGGAAGGCTGTACTGCCCAGGAGAAGAAAGGCTGGCAACTCCCTAAACCCCAGAATGCCTCCAGGAATCGCTCCCCAAATGCGCTGAGCACTTTCACAGGCTCCTCCAAAGTCCTCCCCTCAGAGCTACACGGATTGCTCAGCAGCTGAATGGTGCTTTGCTCAAATGGAAATCACTCTCCAGCCACTCTTCCACAAACACACACTTCATTTTGACCACTGTAAGTAACAGTGAAACACTGAGAAACCACATAATGCCAACTGAAATCCATGGTGCATCCTGTCCAGTCCAGCTGGAGATAGGTGCTGCTCACAGCAGCCAGCCCCAGCAGTACCACACATCCTTCAAACCTGAAAGCACCTTCAAAGCTGAAGGGCTTACAGGGTGTCCACTTCTCAAAATCCTCTTTCTAAAAACTACAGAATTCAGTCTTCTTCATTAGCTTTGAATAATCCCAAGTGCCTGCTTGCTCAAATCACAGGGGTACAGCCCCAGCATGGCTCTCAGGCCTTTTTAAGACAAGCTTCCTCCCTTGTTGCATGGATGGCACAGAACAAAGGCAAGAGCTGGCAAAGAGGGCATGGCAGGGCTTGTGCAGCTCCCTGCCTTGCAAGACACAGGTCCCCTCAGGCACAGCACTGCTGTACAGCAAAGTCCCCATGCAAGGGACCTCCACAGCCACTACCACGCTCGCTCCAAAGGTTCATTTCTACCTTCACCCTGCAACTTCTCTTGCCATGTGCAAGAGCCACCTGTATTTACAGATGAGCCAATGACAGGAAAACATTGATTTGGCTGAAAACGCTGAGGGAATTGGAGAAAAGAGGTTAAAAGAAAGTTTTCCATAATGAGCAGAGGGAATTTATCACTATAGCCTTGCATTTCCAGCACCAAACCTGCAGGATCACACAGCAGCTTTCTAAACGTGAAGCAATCATGACCCATTTCAGTACTTATCTTCCTTAAATTAGCATCTCTCCACTGCTGCTCACCAAGCCTCAGCAGAACGACGTTCCTATCAGCTGGGTTTCACTGCGCTGTTGGGAGCCCAGCGTCAGTGAAGAGGTCAAGAGCCAGCTGGAGAAAACTGCCCAGAGCCCCATGGAATCCTGGCTGACCTCAGGTAAATCACTGAAATACTACCCAGCCAACACTGAATGCAGAGCCCAGACGCATCATCCTGGGGTGTCAGCTAGAACTAAACTGACAGCCAACTGAGCAGCAGGGGTGACAGGGATTTTTTTGGCATTTTGGTTCTTTTTTGGGGTTGAGAGGATTCCTGTGCACTCTGGAAATCACCTGTAAGATTTCCTTCTGCTTAGAAAAGGCTTAGATTTGCACATATAGAAAAATGAAATCCAAATCTAAAAAAAAAAAAAGAAAAAAAAAGAAAAAAACCACACACACATGAAAAGAACTTTAAATCTTTTTTATGCTAAATTTAGCCACTGCTGCCCTTGAGTATTGCCAAAGGGGTCACTGAATGGGCATTGTGGCAGATCCATTTAAGCCTGTGGCAAAAAACTAGTGCTCTGGCTCAAGGAGGGAATGTGCCAAGAACAATACAAAGCTCAAGTAAAATCAGCAGATTTTCATACCAACCCACCCATGTGTTAGGCTCTACAAATGATGCCCCAGTGACACAGTCATGAGGAACTGTGCAACTGTTTGCTCTACAGAACATAACTTGCATCAAAGCTGCCGTTGTGTACCTGGCAGAGAACCGGCTGTCTGAGAACTGACTTTTAAGCAAATAATCCCCGTTAGCTGACACTGGGGGGGATAAAAATCAAAAACAGGGAAAAAAGCAAGCTTCACAGACACAATCACTCAGGCTTCAACCTTCCTCCCTCACAACTCCCTGCTGATGAATGTCAGGCCTACCAAAGAGATGGAACTCTAAGCTTTGGGTGGCCTAAGCCCCCAATGTACAAATTACACGAAAATATTGTCATCTGACACCTGCTACCTTTGCTTACACTGCCAACTCTCCTGGAGTTCTGGTCTCTTATCAGCAACAGCCTCTAACACTATCAAAGAGCAGATTACAATTTCTTTTCACAAATATTAGTGCACTGCAATTTTCAAATTAACAATTAAAGTATTGTTCCATGCAACATCAAAAGCCCCACAAAACTTCATCTCCTATAGCATTTGGCATGGGAGAGGGAAAAGGTGTCTCAAGACTTCTATTAAAATCATTTTGATTCAGCAGGAAAACTGTTAATTTACTTATTGTAACTGGAAAATGAGGGTTATAGATGACATCTAGGAATACTACTACAAGCTCATGATATGCAGGGCATCAGCCTAAACTATCATGGAGACCAAACAATCCCTCTAGGTACTCAACATGACACTGAACAACTCCAGCAAATCTACAATTTCCTATTTCATATTCTTGCTCACCATGCTCATTTATATCACATAATTCTTTTTTTTTTACATTATATCTACCCATTGCTTATGCATACCTATTTTTACTTGCAAGCAAAAGAAGACAAAAGTTAAAAAGCTTACAATATC
Source organism: Hypocryptadius cinnamomeus (assembly GCA_013400635.1). Taxonomy (NCBI): domain Eukaryota; kingdom Metazoa; phylum Chordata; class Aves; order Passeriformes; family Zosteropidae; genus Hypocryptadius; species Hypocryptadius cinnamomeus. The sequence continues at coordinate 18,903 of VYZP01077302.1, read as the reverse complement.
CTCCGCAAAAACCAAAGCACGAGAGATTATGCTGACCATCAAAAGTCAACAAAAAAAGTCAGAAACATCTCTGGCAACATCTAGATCAAACTGAAGTTGCAAGATGCACAATTACTCCCTTTCAATAGTTGCTCGAGACATCATTTTTATAATAATTTTCCACCTTTTAACACTGGCTCAATAATTGATAAGCATGTTTCAGCTCAACTGCCTGTCTGCTTTCTCCCTTTTGGTGCATGCCATCATCTCTTGCCATCAATGTTAAACCACTCAGATGTGGCTGACCTCCCCTCTTAAATCACCCTTACCTTCTTGCAAGTTTTTAACCATTAAATTAATTGCTAGGACTACACCAACTCCAAATCTGCACAGCCCTTGACCAGCAGGGTCTGGAAAACGCATCTACCATTCCTCAGGCCAGCTGTCCCCTGCTCAAGTTGTACTCCTTTAAGACTCAGGCAGAGATTGTGCCAGAGGCTGCATCACTCCATCCAGCCACACAAAAGTGCACCATTAGCGTGCCCCCATGAAAACTGGGCTTCATTTAACATGATCGATTTTGCTGACTCCACTTGCCCTGAACAAGGTGGACATTTCAAACATCTCTTATCATTTGCTTGTTCATTTCCCGCAAACACAACCTGCAGAAAGAATGCATCATGTTTCAGACACAAAGTTTTTCTTTGAATAAAAGCAAAAGAACAGAAAAATTTATACACACTACACAGACCAGCCTTTAAACACAGCCTGTCATATTAATACCTAATTCCACACACAAGGACTTAGCATTGACAGCAGTGTTAATCCATAATAAATTTTTGGAGATTTATGAATCCTGATCAAAGACGTAGCACCCAGAACTAACTGCAGTTATCTGTACGTTTTGAACTCCTAAAATTTTACAGAGAGGAGAATTGTACTATTATGTGAATTGTTCTCCATAAGTACTTTTTCCATTCTCGACATGTCTCTTCAACCTAAATAACACCAAGCCAGAACGCTGAGGTCAAATTTTGAAGTTATTCATTCCTGGCACTCTGCAAGCATGGTTTTGGGCTGCCTCACTATGACTGCACAGGGACATCATAAGTACACTGTGCAGATCACTTACTGCTAATCACAAATGGGAAACCGTGACAAAGCGGGGGGAAATCTGGGAAGGGCTGACAACTCAGTTCTCAAGGAGCTCTCCTGAAGGAACTGCTGCATATAGTAGACACACACATTCTTGCAGGATGAGAAATGCTGCTTTTCCTGCAAGTATGAAAACCATAAACTTCATCAAATATTCTGAATAATCTTCCACCAGATATGCTTCTTTCCATACGAGCATAGTGGTGGTGAAGTAGATTTCAGTGTCAGCTTGATACCAGCTGCCAGACTGTAAGTTTATATGGGCACATATACTTTGATCCTCTCAGTCAGGAATTACTTTCTTGTCTCCTTATGAAGATTTGCTCATCTGCTACACTAGCACAGAAAGGAACCATCTAACTGCTACAAAAATACAGTCATCTGTGGAATTCCAGCATCCAAACCATACAATTATGTTACTCTACTGCAAGCATGGCAAACAGCACTATCCACCTACTTACAAAACTTACTTACTGTAAGATCAGGTTCCCTCCCACCTAAACATAATCTAAAAAAATCTTCAGCAAATTTAAGTTAGAAGTAAGGTTTGACAGTGACCATATAAAACACTCAGAGAAAGACCATGGACACTGCTACTGTTTTCAACCACAGAATTTCCATCTAATAGAAACAATCTCAGTAATTGCAGCTACCTCAAGTCCATACCAGTGGCATTTAGCACAACCACCATATAAATACTAATAAATAAAACCACCCCGTCATTTTAACCCAGGATGCAGAGCTTTTGATACCAGGGACCAGTCAAAGTCTGGCTGCCCCTCTGCAAACTGTCTCTTTAATAACTACATGGCCATATTCAGAGTTACTTTTTTTCCCTCCCACACTTCCACAGGTGGGCCACTTTTGTTCTGAAATGAAATTTGCAATGATGTAACCTTTTCCTGGTGACTATCGTGTGTCTCCCCTGTGCTTACAACTTCAATCCCTCCCAGGTTTAACATTATGTTACAGAATGCAACTGCCACCCCTTAATGCAACTAAATACTCGGAAGCCAGGGTGCAGCCCATTGCCACAGGAGTTACACGGGCCAGTTTTGGAACAAAACACAGCAAAATAATTACTTTTATTAATGCTGTAACACTAATGAACAAATGCTGCAGACACTTCTCATCTGAATGGCCCAATGAAGCATTCAGTGTTCCACAGACTCACTTTACTGTTCAATGCTTTACCTTAACCAGAGAGGTACTTTCAGCCCATCTCCTATATACAAGTAGACTGCCATATGCATTAACTGCTGTATATGAATGACAGCTGGTATGCAGCCACAGCCATATCCTAGGGAATCATTTTTCTCTTTTTCCAGACAGAATCAGAATATGTTTGCTGTCTTCAAAACCATGTTCTTCAGGGATCAGGTGGGGAGGTGATGGGAAACTCGGTTACTTTTCTCCTTCCAGCATTTGGAATTCTCTGTGAGAAAACTGATTTTAAACATTTTCTTGGGAATCACTTCAAACCAATCAATGAACCGTTCACAATATTCCTTCCATTGCATATTTCAGGACAACCTGGCAGTCTGCATTTGTCAAAGTAAAACTGCCAGGATCAGAAGTGTAAAATGTCTCAGAAGGGAAAAGGGGGAGAAGCACACTAAAACTTCTTGGATCGATAAGGCAGAGGAAAGGGGAAGGGCACTGCTGAAGCTCTCAGCCAACGATGGTCATACAGCCCAAAAAACCAGTTGCTTAAAAAGAAGTTTGCAGCAACAAGAAAGTACGGGAGGGAGGAGGGGAAAGGGAGGAGGGGAGGAAAGAGAGGAAATAAAATTAAAAAAAAAAAAGAAAAGGAAGGGAATAAACTCAAAGCCCAACAAGTTGCCCATGGAAGGAAAGCCAAGTCGGCAACTGCCTGCACACGCACAGCCAGGGATTTCAACATGGGGCTGCGGGAGGCCGGCGCGGGCGGCTGTCGGGCTCAGCCACGGGCCGGGCCGGCGCCCCCCGCACCCCGGGGCACCGCGGACCGTCCCGCAGGCGCGCAGCCTCCC
>VYZP01077301.1:0-28660 GCA_013400635.1 Hypocryptadius cinnamomeus | reverse complement strand
AAGGTTTGAGTAAATTCCTCAAAACCATACAATTAATACTAGCTTGGTTTCAAGTATTATTACAGTTGTAAATTTAGTAATTATATTATAGAGATACCTCGTAAGAAATGTCATTGTCTTTTTTCTTTTCCGAGTTTGTTTTTCATGTTGTGTTTAGATTTTTTTTCACCTGTTCTACTGAGAGACAGTTCATTGGTATATCAAATGCCCACTGAAGTCTTGCCTTTTCAAGGTTTGGAAGCCCTCCTCTTCTCCAGCACATAAAAATAACAATTACATTCCTGAGAACTCTGTACTTACATGCAGATGCTTACTTATGTTGACTTTCTTTATTTGCAGTATTCTTCCAGTATGCCAATTAATGTGTGTGGCAGGGTATATATGTTAGAATATTTGAAATGTTAAATTCTTACAACTAATCCAGAAATAAAATTGCATTTGCCAAATAGAAGAAGTCTAGTTTCCTATTTTTCTCTGGGTTTGTACATCATAGTAATAGTTAATCTGATAAAGTACACAGTTTTCTGAGTTTTTCTTCAATAACAGATCCACTTGGAAGAGACTGCCACCCTTGTGGAACTCGTAATTCACTCTGCACAGGAGGGGATTTTCCCTTGGCTGAGCTGCAGTAACCTTTTGCAGAATTTTTGGGGGCAAATCTGGTCATTTGATAGCTGGCAAGCTACCACAGTTGCTACAGTGTGGTTTTTTGCTAGGTCTTAGCGTGCATCTACCCAGGCCTGTAGACTTCCTAACCACAAACTAATCTAAATGCTGAATGCATCAAGATCAGCACCAGAAGGAAACTGCAGCAGGATGTACTTCTCCTGCTGCTTTGGTTCCCAGTTGCCTACATACTGCAGCCATCTGGACCATATGACAATGCATCAGAGAGATGAGTGGTGCTATCCAATGTTCTCCCAAGGGCTGCTCGGATGTTTCCTACCAGCAAATAGAGAGCCACACTAATGCACCAGTAAAAAAACTTCAGTGCTTGATTGTGCTAAACACTGTCTCAGCACACTAAGAAACATGACACAAAAAAACGTAGAGGTTAGATATTAGAACTATTTCTATTGGTGTTATTTTTTCAGAGACAGAAGGAACACAGAAGACTGAGCTGGGAAATCTGTGGGAGTACCAGCAGTTGAGTTGTAGCCTTGCCTCTTAGTCACAGAACTATGCTTCTTCTCCCCATCTACCCTGTTAACTTGATTTGCTTGGATACAGCTTAAAATGCATGAGAGGCACTGGAGGAAATAGTTCCTGCTCAGTACTCCAGGTATATTAAGAAAGTGTTGCTTTGAGAGTTTAACCTGTGTTGCTTTAGGCAATGTAAGTAGGTTGTGTCAGGAGAAAGGAGCCTGTCACTTCTGAAATCTTAAAATGATCTTAAGCCATTGCCAGGTAGTTTTTTACTGTATTTCTGACTTTCAATGCCCTAGAACTGCATCCCATCTTTCATTTGCCAGCTAGCTCAAGGGGTTGGAAAATGCTACAAGAAAATACATTTTTCAGGCACCTTCTCCTTCAGTTACTTTGATGTGTGTGAGCAGTGTCCCAGGTGTAAGTAATTTAAACATGAGTGCCCATTTTGAGGTGCGACTGCATTGTTCTTTGGTGGCTGTCAGTCATTAGATGTGCTTGTGCCTCATCCCCGTTCAACAAGGCCAGCTTTGAAAAGATAACAGTAAGAGTAAATGGGACTTTCTCTTGCTCAGCCAATGCTGTTTCCTTTGGGAGTATGGAAACTGTGACCTGATGCACAAAGCAGGAAAAAGTCCAAGTACTTCACTGACAGTATCACGAATGCTTCAAACCACTTTTAAGAGAAGATGGTTTTTTGTTTTTCATTTGCTGTAATCTCAGAGGGAATATGTGTAGTTTCTCAGAGCTGTTTGTTTGGTTAAGACTGCCAAACCACACTATCTCTCTCTATGGGATAATAACCCAGAGGAAGACTTTCTCAGAACTGTTAACAACCATTCTTATTCTCTCAGGAATTTCTTGGCCATGTTGTCTTCAGCAAACCCCCCACAGCTGCTGAACTGGAGCATGAATTACACTAGAGACTTGTGACTTTCACATTGCTCTGTGAGCCTGTGCGTGCCTGTGTGCAGGCAAAAACTGTGAGACCCTATGGATCAGAACCATGGCATGCATTACAGGATAGGAAATACCATGGTTTATTCCTCATATGGATATTAGCACAGGGAGGTATTTGATCTATTTATTACTGCCATAATGCTAATTCATAATTTACCTACTATTTATCATGGTGGCCATGGCATCTTTTAGAAATTGTGCATACATTTCAGAGAAACTAGGTTTTTTTTTTTTTTAATGCTCTATTCACAAACAAATGTGCAACATAAGGAGGGGTGTATGCATATACACTAGTAAGGTTTTTTTAAAATCAACTTAATCTGAGGAGCACACATGTACAAATAATCTCAGCACTTCACAAATATGAGACATAACCTCAGAATATATATAATTTCTTATAATCCCTCTCACCATAAAAAAAAATATATAGTGAAAAATCATGGCTTTGTGTCAAAGGATGCCTGTCTGGTTGTAAGGAGCTTGATATGCAATTGTTTATAAACGTCCTCCTGTTTGCTTCAGCTGTATGTTGACCCTGATAAAGTGTGGTCAGATTTTGTGTAGCTGCTGTGGAATTCTTAGCCATCTTTCACCACAGAAATATCCCCCTGGAATCTCTGTTGATATGAACAGACACCTTTACACCATCTAAGGACCAGGTCTAGTGTAGAAAAGCCAGTGTCTTAAATGTAAGTATGTGACCCTTGGGATTATAAATCAGGTAGGTCTCTGCTAGTCAAGTGATGATAAGCTAATAAGTGCTTGATCCTCATACTGAGTTTGACCTTTAGTGTTTTTCTGCTGTCTGCCAATTTTATCTTTTGCCATTGTCCTTGATCTCACAAGGTTTCTGCTTTTATGACTGATGGAAATTTCTGGAACAGATTTCAAAATTGTTTTTCTGGAGGCTTGAGCTCTGAGGTGGCTGCAGGTGGGCCATTCACAGGTCATGCAAACTTTTTTTAAGGACACTGACCAAGATGCTTTCTTTCCTTCTTCCCAGGGAAGGCATCCAAAGGTTTGCCTCTGCTGGAATACTAGGGGCCTCTGCTGGAATACTTCTTCCTCTATCACTAGATCCACATTTGATGTGTTATTGAAGGACACAGATAATAGCACAACACTGGTGAAATTCAGGGTCTACTTGTATTTACAACAAGGTAACTTGGGCTGCTTTTGGTCTCTACTGAAATCATCTAGGATGAAAGAGGAAGTGGAGACAGACATAGGAAAAGCGATCTATAAAGTTTCTGTTCTCTAGAAGGGAAGTTTTTGAAATGTGAAATTTCAGGGGATCACAGCTTACAGTTCTCCAAATTGTGATGATAGATGCATACCATAGTATCAATGATTAGTATAAAAGCCACTGGAAGGAAGTTTTAAGAAATTAATTTTGAATAAATAATTGCAGACTGGCAGCTCTTGGATATGTGAGTCTGAATGGCTGTTGTTGAACTCAGAATGTTTGTCTGCATGGAAAAACACAGAGTCTGATGTCCTGCAGAGGATTTTTTTGTGATTCACAAAACTTGCTTCATGATTAGCAATGGGTATCCCTTGCACACCTGCACTGTGCTTGACAGATGTTTGCCACTTAGAAAGCAATCATAGACTGGAACAAGCAAAGCACTTAAGTATACACTTAAATTTAAGCATATGAGCCAATCCCATTGACATAGGTTGAGTTCAATAATCCTGCTCAGGCTGGATTTTGCTGGATGGAGGCCTGAAGTCAAAATCTGAAGGCAATTGATGCCTTAGTCCTGGACATGCTTAGTATGGAAACTTGTTAATGCTGAAGTTCTAGTATTCATACTGAATTTTAGTTCCTCTTCATTTGCTCAAATAATCTTCAAAGCTTATTCCTCCCACCAGCTCCCACTGCCCATTTTCTTGGCTTGTCCTCATCTTATCTTTTCTCACCATTTCTCTTCCAAACATCAGTAAAACCCATTAGTCCTCAATAGCTATTACAGAGTTTGTTTATATGGTGCTTAGAGTAAAGTTTGGGAGAAAGAGACTGAGACTCTCCCAACATAAAGTGGGCAAGATAGAAATCAGACAGCCTTTTTGAGGACAAGGACTTGTCTAAACAGTGAGGATGTGAGAGGGAAAGTTGCTAATGGTTATTCTTTATACAAAGCCAAACATATGCATGTAAAACCAAGAGAGTTTCAAACTACTTTTTCTGAAATTTTGTTCTCTTTTCTCTGCCTTTCCCCTAAGCAGTTTTGGGTGCTTTAGCACTGAGACTTGATGTTCATGTTGGCAACAGCCTGAGGCTCTTGAGGATTAATGCCACTTAACAGAGAGCAAAGAACGCTAGATATAAAACATTTTTAGAAACACTCAAGAGAAAATTACGCTTTGACAAAAATCTTGTAAAAATTATTTCCCTGACAGGGTGAAATAGGTTTTCAGGGTTATCCTCTGAAACTAAGTAGATTATAAGTTTACAAATACCAGTATTTTTGTTATTCTCCACCCCACCCCCCCCGCTCCCCCATAAAATGTGGAATTTCTGAGTGGAGACACCAATTAACAGATTTTAATTAGCAGCAATTCCAACCTCAAGGAAGGGCAGAGGGAAAGAAGGAGAAATGTGTGTTCCTATTTCGATTATTCACAAAGAATTGTGGTGAAGAAAATCTCTAATGTTATTAAACTGCTAGGAGAGAAGAAATTACATACTCTTCCTCAGTGGAAATCAGGCAGCTCCATCTAAATGTAGAGGAGTGACATGCACAGCAAGAATTCAGACTGAGAGAACACACAAGTCTTTTCTCCAACTAATGTAAATTTCTCATCAGTCATTTCAGAATTTACAGGTGGGTGCAACATAATGTTTTTCTTCTTGGAGAATTTGATTGCAACAAATTACTGTTAACACTCATAGGGCTGACTGAAACAGAGGTGGTGGGTATATTTTGTGGTTGGATGATTCACAGGGGAAAGTTAATTGTGTGTATCAAGTTGCCATTAAGTTGCAATGATTTGTCCCATATTGTATTGCTGCAGGAAAACTGTTTGTTTATTGTCAGCTGTGACAATATTCACATTTCTTTGCCTCTAGCCAGACAAACAGATGCAGAGATGTTTTTTTTTCTATTATGCCATTGAAGTACATCAGGAATAGTATAACTTCTCAAGCATAAAGTTACCTGGTATTGCCTTTTCTAATGGTGTCTTTAAACCCAGGTGTACCTGTTTAAACAGATGTTTAAAATACCATAGTAAACAGATGGGGGAAAGTGGCTAGATTTATAAATTACACAAAGGGACAAAATACTTACCCCTTCTTTGCACTAGGACAATATAAGTGACTTTAATACAGGGGACATCACCATTTTCCTAAGAAGTAGTTAGCACCTGAGTATGAAATCTCAGGTATCTTTCTTTAATAATGATGTGGTCTCTTAACCACAGGGCAATGATCACTATAGCCAGCTGTGGAAGAGAGAGGAGCTTTTATCTACTTGTAGCATGGTCCTTTCCTTATCTTATTCTTTATATCTTGAGCCTTCACTGCCCAAACTACAAGCAAATGGGGAAATGGCAAGTGCTTTTCTATGATGTGGTGAAAAGAACAGTCAATTCAGAACTTAAGTTCAGTTTGTTAAAGAAGCCATGACCAGTTCCAGGACTGAAAATACGTAACAAGCAATCTTACTTTTTCTGCCCAGTTACTGTGAGCATGCCCTGAGGATGTGTCCCTGGCACACGAGAGAATCATCCCTTGTCAGTGCTCTCCAGCTGGATGTGGTTGCTCTCGTCTCCACCGCGTTGCTGTTACGCTGCAGATGAAAAACAGACAGCTGAGAGTTGCACGTGAGAAACCTCCATGGCTGAGCCTCAGCACTTGACATCGCCCTGCACATTTGGGCTGCCAAAATGCAGACGTGCAGAACGTTTCCACTGGCTCACATTGCTGCTGCCTTATCACAAGAGACAAATATAGCCTGGGGAAAGCATGCTGAGAAAGGCTACCTACAGCTGGGAGAGAAAGAGAGAATTGGGAATAATTCCATGTGGGAGGGAAGATCAGTGTGTGGGAATTATGCCCTATATAGATGGTTCTGACACATCCCCTTATAGTGTCAGGTGGGCAGCCAAGGGTGTTTGTGCCAGCACATGGCTGCCCAGGTACCTACTGAGACCCATGATTTAGGCTGAGAAGTACCTGAGGCTGTTTTAGCATGAGTCTCTACCCAAAGAGACTCTGCAAACTCTCCATAAACTAATTCCTCTAAAGAAAGGCATTTCTATCTACTATGTTTTACAAACTGGTCTCATGGGCTATTTATATGAAAAACTATAGAACCTGACACAGTGTTCATTCATGTTACTGGTCAATTCTCATTATATCTTCACCAGGATTTCAGCTCTATCAATCACAGTTGTGTTTACAGTTTGTGCATACTACAAATTGACTGCTGCACCCCCTAGTCAGCATTGTTTTCATATCTAATGCTACAGACTCAGACAGTGCAACATATGCAGTTTTGAAAAAAATATTTTTTTTCAGAAATCTAAAACAAAAGAATATAGCTTCTCTTTTAAGAAGAGATTTATAATATAAAACATTATCTTCAGCCTTGTGGTACCAAGGCTGAAGATAATGTTTTATATTGTAAATCTCTTCTTAAAGGCTGTTTCTTCTGAAAGAAACAGGAGTTATCCCCTTTATAACCATTATCAGGAACACAAGGAACTTTTCCAACTTTTTTTCATTACCACAACAGTGTAGATTTTCTTCCTTTAGTTGTATCATTTTTCATAATAGGCACATCCTATTCCTACCAATAGCTCATATTTTCTTCATTGCAGTTCTTATATAGAGATCTGCAGCTGCTTTACATCCTGCACTGATGTAGGTACCTAGAATTTTTTGCTACCACTTGTATCATAATAGTGCATATAAGTGGCACTCAGCATCAGATTCCTGATATGTCTTGAACATTGTTCCACCTCTAAATATTCTTGTTTTCAGAGAGAGAATAATCCCACATAGGAATAAAAGCAAAATCACAGAAGTGCAGGAAAAGATCTCTCAGGTTGTCAAGTCCAACCCTTAACCCAGCACTGCCAAGTCCACCACTAAACCATGTCCCTAAGTGCCACATCTAAATGGCTTTTAAATAACTCCAGGGATGCAGACTCAACCACTTCCCTGGGCAGCCTGTTCCAGGGCCTGAAAACCCTTTTGGTGAAGAAATGTTTCCTAATATCCCATCTAAACTTTCCCTGGCACAACTTTCAGCCATTTTCTCTCATCCTATATACTTGCTGCTGGGAGAAGATCAGCCCCCACCTGGCTACACTCTCCTTTCAGGCAGTTGCAGAGAGCGATTATGTCTCCCCTGAGCCTCCTTTTCTCCAGGCTGAACACCCCCAGCTCCCTCAGTCACTCCTCACAGGATTTGTGCCCCCAGACCCTCCACCAGCTCCCATTTCCCTTCTTTGGACTCACTCCAGCCCCTCAATGTCTTTCTTGCAGTGAGGGGCCCAGAACTGGACACAGCACTGGAAGTGTGGCCTCACCAGTACAGGGAGACAATCCCTGTCCTGGTGCTGCTGGCCTATTTTTCTCTGGGTTTGTACATCACAGTAATAGTTAATCTGATAAGTACACAGTTTTCTGAGTTTTTCTTCAATAACAGATCCACTTGGAAGAGATTGCCACCCTTGTGGAACTCGTAATTCACTATGGCTGCTCCAGGCCAGGATGCCCTTGGCCTTCTTGGCCACCTGGGCACTGCTGGCTCATGTTCAGCTGCTGTCAGCAGCACCCCCAGGTCGTTTTCTGCCCAGCAGGGTCCCAGCCCCTCTGCCCCAGCCTGTGGCCCTGTCTGGGGCTGTTGTGACCCAAGGACAGGCCCCGGCACTCGGCCTGGCTGCCCCTCGCACAGTCGGCCTCAGCCCATCGATCCGGCCTGTCCAGATCCCTCTGCAGAGCCTTGTGCCCTCCAGCAGATCAACACTCCCACCCAGCCTGGTGTGTCTGCAGCTGACTGAGGGTGCCCTCCATCCCCTCATCCAGATCATTGATAGAGAGATTAAACAGAGCTGGGCCCAACACTGAGCCCTGGGGAGCACCACTGGCACTGGCTGCCAGCTGGATGGAATCCACTCAACCCCAGTCTCTGGGCCCAGCCATCCAGACAGTTTCTCACCCAATGAAGAGTACACCTCTGTCCATAATCTTTGCAAGCCTTGCAAAGCTCTTTTAATTCCCCATAAGGCATTGCTTTCCATTTTGGGTTCCTTCCCCACTTGTACACAACCGGCGGCGCTAATTTCCCTGCTATCTCCCAGCTTCCATCCCTAGCAGCAAGCTTCCTCCCCTCTGTCCAGTGATCCTCAGGCTCAGTATCAGACCTCAAGGAATGACTGGACTCCTCTGGAGAGGTAGGTGTTTTAATAAGAGAGGTGCGGGGCCTGCAGTTGACCAGTAAGGCCCAATGTCATGAGGTGCTGGCAACCAAGATGGATTCCCTCCAGTCACCATCATGTCTACTTCTGGTCCCGGTGGAATGGGAACCAAAAGTGTCATTGTTGTAGCAGTGGAGCTGGAGGAGGAAAGGGAGGCAGGACCCACACTGGAAAGGGAGGAGCCTGACAGAGGAGTGGGAGTGGGGACAGGAGGAGGATCACACGCGCTATTTTGATGTGAAAAGGTGGGAAAAGTTGGCAAAGAAAGGCTCAAAACGGCGGATCCCCTCATGGGGTCAGTGCCATTTTGGGTGGCAGGATTCAGCGGAAATTCAGTCAAAAGGGCGAGTCACCTCATGGGGTTGGCACCATTTTGACACATACCAGTCAATGGAGAGAAAAGGTAAATGGGCAGAGGAAGGAGGTTTAGGTTAGATCCCAGGATGGCTCTAGATTAGGGCCCATCCTGAGAAGGGGACAGAGGAGGGCAGGAGATGGCAGAAGGCTGCTGTCACTCCTGCGCCTTTTGGCAGATTCCAACTCCTGCCCTCTCCTGAGGGGACAAGGGTGTAGGTACATGAGGAGAGGGGTGCAACAACTGGGGTTATAACTGGGCTGTAGAACTACTAATAACTCCTGAACTTTCCCCCACGCGTGCAATTGTATCATAAATTGAATGAAAAATAGGGTAAAACTTCCCAACCTTAAAATTCCCCTCTGATTATAAGATATACAATTTCTTCCCCACTGTATCCCAAAAACTAAGTGAAAGAACAGAATCCTGTGTCACATCGTTAACATGTTTGAAGACCCAACACATAAAAGACATTAAACTCCCCTTCAAAAATTTAACACTCTTACCTATCAGGGTATTTTTAACTTGGGTATAAACTTCCTGCTGTGAGAGGGAATGACTGGAACCCATCTCACACACTCTGCCCCCTACAAGATTAAAAGGAGAAAAGGAAAAATGACCCCCACCAAAGCAACACTCACCACATCAGTGTGTCAAAGTAGAAAAATCTCATAGAGACACCACTGAAGCAACTGGTCCTCAGCTTCCTCAGCAAATCACAGGATTGTCAGTCACCCACCCCCCCGGAAAAGTCCACAGAAAATTGGAAATCTTTGGGGATCTGGAACACCGAACATGGCTTGAAAATCCAAGGGTCACAGCCTCTTGGAGACACTTTTCAGGGACACTGCACAACGGGCTCCTGTTCCAGGCAGATGGTAAGTTGCTGCAACCTTCCTGAAACGTCCCCATGAGGAGAGCGCTCCACCAAGCACATAGCAAATACCAAACTCTGGTTGTCTAAGATGGCAGAGGCAATTTTTGTATAGGTTTCCAGTGGTAGCTTATTTCACCTACACACTGAAAGCATCCAGGGACAAAGAGAGAAAGAGGTAGAGGGTCCAGGATTATATACTGGTACAAACAGCAACAACCAATCACCTGAAGGTGTGAGTGTGAAAAGGATTACAGTGACCAATAGGGAAACACAAGGGTAAACAGACACTGCTACAGACCAATGAGGGTACAAAGAATAAAGAAACTGCTAGAACCTTGACCATATATGGTTAATGGGTGGTTGAACAGCCAATGGGCCAACTGGAGTTGATTGACAGCATGTCACAGGAGTCCATGGGAGAGGTTAAAGTCTAGGGGACATTCTTCCAGGGCATAGCCTCAGGAAGTCCCCTAGCAAGCCCACAGCCTGGTGTGTCTGCACACTCACTAAGGGTGCCCTCCATTCCCTCATCCAGAAAATTGATAAAGATTTTGAACAGGACTGGCCCCAGCACCGAGTCCCAGGGAACACCACTGGCACTGGCTGCCAGCTGGATGGAATCCACTCACCCCCAGTCTCTGGGCTCAGCCATCCAGACAATTTTTTCCCAGTGAAGAGTACACCTGCCCTCTCCATGGGAAGCCAATTTCTCCAGGAAAATGCTGTAGGAAATGGTGTCAAAGTCTTTCATAAAGTCCAGATAGGAAACATCAACAGCCTTTCTCTCATCTACTAAGCAGGTCATTTTGTCATAAAAGCAGATCAGGTTGGTCAAACAGGACCCGCCTTTCATGAACCTCTGTCTGATCCCTGGTTGTCCTGTTTGTGCAATAAGATGGCACAAAGCTCTTGTTTCTATTGTTTGCTCTTTAAAAAGGCAACTTGTTAATGCACACATTAAAGCTAATAATATCCACTACTCCTACTCACCCATTACTTCAACCACGTAAGGAATTCAAGTTGTAAGAGTGGAGTATGTTCAAAATACTAGGGCACGATCAGCCCGTGAAGTGACTCCTCTGTGAGTCACACTGTGAAGGACCTGTGGCATTTGCGTGAACAGCTGGGACACTCCACGACCCCAAATCCTAAGGACAACCTATTTGCTGTCCAGAGGCTGGAAGCCTGGCCTGTCTCAGCAAAGCCTGTTTCCTGTGTGCTAACGTGACTGCCATGGCGTTATTTCTGCTACTTGCATTTGCTCCCTTAGAGGAGGAGTTTGGAATTTTCCCTCTATTCTTTGGCTAAAAACACTAGTTAAATGTGATCCAAACTTGTAAATAGTTTTAACCCCCTTGACTCTGTGTTATTTTGCCCAGCTTAAGGGGATTTTTGAAGGTTTGGTTACTCAGTTAGTCCTGTTTATTGTTGTTAGAAATTTTTAACTTTCCTATACATACATATAGACTATGTTAAAAAAATATTTTTCTCTTGCTTTGAAGAGAGTGAAAAATATTGCCAAATTTCACTGGAGGGAGTTGTACAGCTATTTCTTACTTTTTGCCTTTTTACAAAAGCTACTCAATTCCTCCTAAATACTGACAGTATAAAGAATAGTTACCCAGAGCATAGCATCTCTGGCTGGTTTGAGGGCTGAGGCTGTGGACATCTGCCCTAAGTGAGGATATTCAGGAATTACTGCAGCCAGGTAAAAGTGTCATAGACAATTTAATTTCCTGCAGAGCTTCACATCTAAAAATCCAGGTTCGGCACTTTGGTGTATAAAAAACAACACTATACTACTTCAACAGATAACGAGCTTCAGGTTCAAATCATCATGAAAATAGGAAAAAGATAGGAAAAAATACTACTGGCTGTAAGTTCAATTACTAAACTATTAAATTAATTTTCTTTATATTTTTTATGGATATTGATTCTTTTAACTCCCTTGAGCCTCTGAAAATCCCAAATGTAGTCTGCATGTGGGCTGAACTCAAGAGGAATGTCTCCTGAAATAGGCCTTTTAAAATTAATTAGGTATGTGATAAATTGCAACAGGGAATTAGCAGTATTTGCTATACAGGAACAAAACTTCTGTGCATACTCACATTTTGGGTTTTTTTATGAATCCGTAATATGATTTTTTTGTCATTATTTTAAGAGCTAGAATAAATGCTATATTGCAACCTATTAAAAAAATAAATAGAAGAAAATTCTGAAGTGTAAAACTTCACTAAAGTACAGCACCCTTTTTGTTAATTTTCTGCATAATTTTGTCAAATAGTGGCACAAGATAAACATATCCCAAAGCTAAGTCTGAACTGATAGCTTTGTTTCTCTCTAATTGTTATGTCGATTTTACCCACTGGAGAAATTGAGGGTAGCCTGGAACAATCCCTGGTGGTCAATAAACAAATCAACTAAAGCTCTCTATGCCTAAGCAGAAAACTGTTTTATGTTCTGAGAAGAAAAGATGATATCTTTAGTTTGTTTCTAATAATCTTCCAAAAACAATTCAAATCTTAGTTTTCAGTCTAATTTGTGGTTTTTGAAAGGGTTCCAAGAAAGGCCAGTGACTTTTAGTGCTCTTACCTTTTGGAAATTAATTCTGGATACTTGTTATGGTTATTTGTTAGTGTGTGTAATTTTTTTAGTGTAAACAGGCAGAATAATCTTTTATATACAAAAGCCCATATACAAGGCAAGCATCACAACAGCGCTGAACTGAACCAGTAACTAAAATAATATTTGTTGAAGAATACCACACTGGAGCCAGCACGCGAGTTGTTTATTGGCACGGGTTAGTTCACAGCACTAAGCTCATTCCCCTGAGGAAAACACAACACTTGTACTACAAGTACCACACAGGGAGTACTCAACACGTTAACCATTTAGATACTGGAGATGAAAATAAGGTGTGAGGTGATCAGTGAGATCATGCAGAGATTGTAAAAGTTCATCTGTGCACAAGGGTAGTCAGGAGTGAATAGAAAGTTGGTTTTGCATTGTTGTCACTGTCGTGGAGAATCCTGGTGATTGAGGAGGGCAGGGGAGCACCAGGAATATCCTTAGGTCAGGCTGGTAAAGGAAATAGCTTGCAGCCCTTCAGGTGATTCACCCTGAGTTGTGCCAGGTAGCCCCAAATGCTTCAGTGTTTAACACTGCAAAGGAGAGCAAATGAACAGAAAAGTGAGATTTTTGCCTGGTTTCAGATGCCAAGTCAGCACTGCTCTGGCTTTATTGAACCAGGAAGCTACTGTTAAACTGAGAAGCTAGTTCAAGGCGAGATTAATTGGCTGAATGTTATATTGGATGTTGGAGAATGTGCTTCATAAAATGACTTAATGATAGAGGTCATTGCTGTGGCTGCAGCCACAGGATGTCTGAACACACTTAAAGATAAGCTGCTCCAATCTAAAACACTTGTCTGAGTGTTTGCTTGAAGATGATTGCCAACAAAGAGTTTGTATTTTGTTCCACTCAAAGATAGATCTGCTTACTCATAAGTTCTTTCTTCATTTTTAATGAGGGACAGTAGTTAAAAATTAATAAGGTTTATTTAGAGAAAAACAGCTATTTCTGTGAATCTCTGCACTATTATTAAACTGAAAGAGGGAAGGTTTAGTTTAGCTATCAAGAAGAAATTCTTCACTATGAGAATGGTGAGGCACTGGCACAGGTTGTCCAGAGAAGCTGTGAATGCCCCATCTCTGGCAGTGTTCAAGGCCAGACCAGCTGTGGACGGACCTTTGGACAACCTGGTCTGGTGGAAGGTGTCCCTGCCCATAGCAAGGGAGATAGAACTGGATGATCTCTTCCCTTGCATTCTAGGATTCTATTATTATGCTTATTGTATGAATTTTAATATCAGCACTTTAGACTATTTTTTGAAGATTTCTTTTTGGTTAAAAGATGTCTTCTATGAAATGACAGAATGGAGTTCTTTGTTCCACAAAAATCAAATAACACTTTTCTCTGTAGGTGATTTTCTCCCATTTTTTTCCTCAGCCTTTCCCAATGTGCTTCAGAAAGGGATTGGTGGCTTCCTCCCACACATGTATATTGCTTTTCCTCTCTTCTTCCAAGAGCAGAATTAAATAGGAACCAGAAATCCTAGTTTAGTGCATATTGTTTAGCTAATTCTAAATCACAATGAGAATTTGCTTTGTTAGCATTTTTTCCTAAGATTTCCTATTTATAATTGGTCTCATTAACGACTTCAAAATACACAGGAAAGTGAAATTTTCCTGCGTGATGCCTGAATTTATGTACCTAACGATCACAACTTTGAACATGGGCTGTGGCTGTTCAGAACTTTCAAAACTTTGGGGTTTTTTTCTATCTGCGTTTCTAGATGCAAACAAAAGCACAAAGCTGCACAGTGATCTACAGAAGCAAACCATGATTTTTAGGAAGAGAGCTCTTCATCGATGAAAAAGAGAGGTCAGTGTGAAGCAGCTGAATAAGAGGAGTGATACAAATGACAAAGGTAGGAAAGAAAAAATGAAAGCTCCCACATAAATGAATATCTGTTAAAAACAACTGAATTCTGACGTGTCAGTGCTTTACTATAAAACCAAAACCTGTAGACAAAGACAAATTCCAAGGCAAGCATAAAAAGTGGTTTCTCCTTGAGTTAAAAATATTGCCCTTGTCTCTCTGGAAATCAATTTTACATAATCAAAATGCTTTCAAAATATTTCCAGTCACCTACTGAATGTGCTAGTGACTGCCAGCATCTAACTTGATGTCTCATTTCTAACAGATACACTGAAATAATGAAGTAGGAAACTGACTTCTTGTGAAATGGAAATAGTCAGGAGTAAAAGAAATAAGATGTAAAGGCACTTTAGTGGAAAATCAGGTTGCATATGCAACATGCAGATAAACATGGCTGTCTACCTGTTGGTTTCATATTTTCTTTGCTTTTTCTGTACTTTGAAAAGGAATTTTGCTTTCACAAAGCTTCATGAAATTACAGTTTTGAGAGAGAATCTATTCCTCTGTGACCTGCTCCAAAGCCCACAAGACCAGCAGAGATAGTCTGGGTAAGGAAGTTCATTCTTTTGACACTACAATCACATCTAAGCTTTTCTTAAGAAAAGGATGAAACTATGTCTTAGCATTATTTTGTGAAGGCACAAAATGGCTGTTTTACCATTTGTGAGTGAAAAAGAAATTGTTATTTAATGCTTTAGTAAGCAAGACCAGTATTTGTCCAGATCACTCACTTGATTTCATTGTAACAGTAGGGACAAAACTGGAACATTGTTACTGGAAGTGTAAGTTATTTAAAGAGTTTGGGTGTCTGTGTGTGTCCCTGTTTATTGCTATGAATGCTTACCTTACCAATTTCAGTTTACCAACTGTTTTGATTTCTGTCAAAACAGTTGGTAAACTGAAATTGGTAAAATTGGGTTTTTTTTCTGTATTTCATTGAGTCATTAATTCCTCATTTAATCCACCATCTCTCTGTTCAGGGTGCCAACACATTTCTGACTCAACTTTAGCTCTGTGACAGGTACAGATCTGTTGTAGGAGAACAATGAACTGAGAACATTAATCTTAAGCCATCACATTAACTATGTAATCTAGGCTGTGTCTGAAAATCATTGGAAAGATAAATTCAAAACCATAGAGTTTCCTGACTTTTTTTGTTTGAAATAGACATTTTTTTAAATGTTGTGATTGGCACCTTGTAGGTTCAGAAAACATGCAGAGATTGGGCATGTGAGCTCAGTTCTTGGATTTCTTCAGAGATGTTGGCAAACTTTAATTTCTGTGTTAAATTCTCTGGCCATGGTTATTTCTTCCTCAAATCTTAACCATGATTTCAGCCTCCAGAGTGTAAACTGCCAAGAGTTCATTGTTGCTCTTTGTTCATGGGTAACACAGAGATCTTGTGTCACTTGGGGACTCAGGAAATGCTAAAATATAAATGACTTCTAAATTATCTGCATGTAAACTGCTCATATTGTTTATTAAATAACAATTAGTGTAACAGAGCTGAGCTTGACCAGAAGCTCAAATGAATGTTGGATTCTATCCAAAACTTAAAATAATTATAGTCTTTCCAGTGTGGGTGTAACTTTCACATTTGAGAACACATATACACAGGATTTGGCTTGGGGTTTGTCTTTTAATTTTTATTCTTAACCACAGTGCTGTAGCTCCAAAAGACCATATATAGGAAATAATGTTCCATGCAGAGAATTGCTTTTTCTTTGCTCCTGTCCAACAGCAAGATCAATAAAAGTAGCATGACAAAAGTAATTTTCAGGTCTATTAGTGAAGCTGTCTGTCCTAGAAATTGAATGTTATGTTGAAGGAAGAAGGAAATTTTTCATTTATGTGTTCATTTCCCTTAGAGGCATTTAGCCAACTTGTAGCTTTTGCATTTTGAAAAGTGAAGCCTGGATATATGGACTCTCTTTGTTGAGTATTTCATGGCTACACACCAGAGATATTTGAATCTTGGGCATTGATTCAGCCTGTGCTAGGAAGTGCGTGCCAGGTGCAAATTTCTGATGCACATCACATTTTATTTTCCAGTGCTATCCCCCAGCAGAGAGGTATTTGATCAGTTTTTGTTTGGCTTTGGCTCAGCTGAGCCTAACTTCTACTCAAGAAAAAAAGGATTTGGGAAGTTTGATTTGTAGATTATTTTGGTGTACATAAAAATGCTTAGGGAGTGATTTGGAGCCCACTCAAATTAATTATCTGATCTCAGAGACTCAGGCAGTCTTGGTGGAGGGGGAAAAACAGTTAGGGTTTAACTCATTTTAGGGGTAAAAAAAGGTAAGGCACAAACACAACAGCTGTTCAGGATATAATGTTGAAGTCTCCTTTGGGAGGAGGGTATGGCTGAATACGTGACTTGATCTAATAATATCTTTATCATAGTCGAGAAAAAAGCAAAAGCTGACAAGGTTGAAAGAACACGCTTTCCGCAATCTGTAATTCCTGTCATTCCTAATTTAGTGTTGGATATTTAATGTTCTGTCATATTAACGATGCATAAAGCGCTCAATACCGAGCCCCGAGAGCCCTGGAACGCGGGTCTGGTGCTCTGGGGTACCGAGCGCTGTCACGGTGCGCTCGCATCGCTCCCAGCCGCGTCAGGGAAGGGACGTCCCGCTCCCGCTCCCGCCCCCGTCCCCGCAGAGCGCTCCCCCAGCGCCCCGCTCGGGGCTGTTTGGGGGCGGTGCCGGGGCGGGGCNCGAGGGCAACTCCACCGCCTACAACGTGGACCACGGCGTGCTCAACAACGGCTGCTTCGTGGATGCGCTCAACGTGGTGCCGCACGTCTTCTTGCTCTTCATCACCTTCCCCATCCTCTTCATCGGTGGGTGCCTGCGGCTCTCCCTTCCCCTGTCCGCCTGTGCCTCTCCGATTTGCCCCCCATTTCCTTCTGCCTCTCTACCCCCGGTGTTGCTTTGCCGTGTCCCCCCGCCCGGCTTTGTCTGGCCGTGGGTTTCCCTCCCCCGCGCGTGTGCCGCGTTTCCCCCCGCCCGCCTGGCCTCCCCTTGCGGTGTCCCCCGGCCTGGCCCTGCCCCCGTGCCGCGCGGGGAGGCTGCGCCGCTCTTGGGATGCGGTGCGAGCTGCGGGATGCTCCGGCGACCGCCTCTCCCCGGGCAGCCCCCGCACCGCCCGCTGTCCGCCCGGGCCCGTCTCCGTGTGTCGGGGCAGCCCGCGGGGCTCCCCGCAGGTGAAACCCCTTGCGCGGGCAGGGCAGGAACGATGCTGGAAGAAACCGCAGGATTTGTCCTGCCGGTGCAGGGCAAGGAGCAGAAATAAATGTGCCATTAAAGCCCAGGAAACCTGACAAGTAAGTGTTGCGTTATGAAATGTTACTCCCAGCAATTACTGCGGGGTCACAGCCGCCTGGCAGCCCCGCTCATTACAGGTCCTGCCCCGCGGCGGTGGCTCCTGCGGTACCTGAGGCGGGTGCGATTTGATGTCACAAGCCCGGCGGGGCCGGTAGGTGGCCCGGTGGTTCAGCACACGAGGCTGTCACTGCTCCGGATACCCTCGTCCAAAGCCTGGACCGGCCCGTGGAGAGCCACGGCACGGGTTGGAATAACACTCGCTCCTGGGGATGGGAAGAGGTCCGGTGGGGAAATAGCAGCCAGCACGACTGTGAAAACGGGGTCAGCTGCTTAGGGTTCTCTGCGTTTATCTGAAATCTCTCAGTATTGTTAATTTTTATCAAGATAAAGCTTCACACCTTATCCTTTTAAACTTTTTTAATTTTTTAAAAGAATTAAAGGGAAAAGAAGTAGTGCATTTATTAGAGTGTCTGTGTGTATTTGTCAGAACGTTAATTTGTTGTTCATTTAAGCTGTGAATAGATTTGAAAAATGTTTAGTGCATGTAATTACTTGATACTAAGTTGCTAGAAGTGTAGGAATTTAGGGCTGTGTCCTGTCTGAATTATTGATTTTATTTCACATGAAGTGAGATAGTGAGAGCACAGTTCTGATAATATTCCAGTGCATGTGTGTTTAACAACACAGCTGTGTTAATGTTGGTATACAAAGTTGTTACATATATGGTTTGCGGTGTTTTCTAAGCAGGAACTTTGTGTGTCACTCTTGTTAAGAAAGCTCTCTATAATTCTACTTTCTCTTTTAGGATGGGGAAGTCAGAGTTCCAAAGTACATATACATCATAGCACATGGCTTCATTTTCCTGGCCACAATTTACGCTGGATACTGACTTTTATCCTCTTGTTTGTGCTGGTGTGTGAAATTGCAGAGGGCATAGTGTCTGATGGGTAAGTGTTTGTCTGCCTTCTCCTGGTAGCACTGAGCAGTTTAAAGGTTTCAGGGTAGATATTTCCTCCCTAAGTTCTCATGTAAACCATATTCCTTATGGTTATGAGCATATAATCTGTTTTCTTAGTGATTAACCTACCAACCTTGTATCAGAAATTCCACAAACCTTGCCAAGTGATGTACACAGACACAACTGACCTTAATCATTTTTAGTTCAGCTTAATGACACTATCTTTCCAAAGAGTAATCATAGATAAATCCTAATGATTCAAGCAGATGGTGACATTTTCATGATATGTTTTATGTCCAAGGACCCAATCCCACAGTTGTTACTTAGGAGGAACTCCCATGTGCACAGTAGGTCACACCATTCACCCCCAAACTGAGTTCTTTTCATGTAAATAGGAGGAATGAATCTGCTGGGCCTTAAGTCACACCCCACAGTTTCTTCTGATGATTGTGCACTATATATCCTATGTTACCTGGAGCAGAGCAGCTCATATTATATGAGCATGAGCCATCATCTGTTATTCAGCTTAGGATGTCACTAAACAGAAATCTATGGAAAAAAAAAATTATTCCAAGTGAAACAAGTGATACAGGAGAGTGATTTATTATGAAAAAAGCTAGTTATATAACAATGAATATGATCTCTTCCTATGAAGAGAGGCATGGTTTTTCATAATGATTATCAATTTGAACCCAAGGATGATGAAATGGAAGCTCCTCATTAAATAGAAAAAAACCTCCCTGATTAGCCATCTATATAACAAGTATCCACAAACCAGTGTGAAATGCACTGCAGACTTCTGGTGTAGAAAATGATATCATCATTATTATTTTAACTTCTCTTAAACATATATAAATAGGATGTTTCTTGGTGCCAGTTTTTTTTAAAGGAATTTTTCTCTTGCTTATTCAGAGTAATCAGGGTGTGGGATGCTCAGAGCAAAATCTCCTGCTTTGAGTTTTCTCCTTTATTTTTCTCGTTAGCAGTGCCTCTCATTATGTTTATTTGCTATTTAACTTGACTCAGAACACTGCTGTTAAGTAATAGGTGTCACCTGATGAGAATCAAAGCTCGGAGCTCTGCTGGGGGAGTGCCAACCCACAGTCGTGCTTCCTGAGCACTCAGCAGGCTGGTGAGGGCTCCAGTGAATAGAAGAGAGTTTTGAGACTCATCAGCTTTCTAAGAACCAAAATGGATCATGCTGGTGAGTCCTTTTGGCAGCAACTGGGTGCTAAAGGCTTTGGCATCTCAGCAATAGAAGCGGCCTATTGGAGGTACAGTTATATAGGGGAATTCCAGCAACTGTGAAATAAATAGATTTTAAAAAGCCTCCCACTGCTGCAGTGTTACCTACTGAAGCTGAGGCTGTCTGAAGAAATCTGTTCTTCTTGGCTTTTTTTGTCCTTGCTGAGAATTCAGCCCTGGTGTACAAAACCCCCTGGCATTACTAGGAATTTCAGAGGATCCTTTCTCATTTTGCTGTATTGACATCCGTCACTAAACAGAAATCTATGGTTGGTGCTCGTGACAGGCTGTAAGCATGGCTCCAGCCAGCTCTATAGAGTTCACCACAGTCTTCATTGAGGGAAGGCTCTCCTTTCTAGAGCAGAGATGCAGGAAATGGTTGTCCTGAGCTTGTATGGTTCTGCTTGACATTTGGAATGTTCTGCTCTCAGAATTGTGATGTCCTGTGATGATCTTTCATCTCCCTCCCAGCACAGCTCTTCTTGTCTCTCCAAACTCCACAAAAAGTAGTGTTTGATGCAGCAAGAAGAAATCCATTCAGAGAACACGGTGTGAATTTCTCTAAATGTTTGTGTTCTGAAGTCATCTTGGTTCCTCCTTCTGGTGAAGCTGGCTGGGAGACAGAGGAAATTGTAGCCCTTGATAGCGTAGGGCATTAAATTCTTTTTGTGAAAGAAAGCAAAGGGGAGAGGGAAGGAAGAGAAAATGAGTGGGAGGAAAGAGGAGGAGAAAACATATTTCTGTTGAACACTGCACAAACCAACAACATTGCCCAACAATTCCAATATTCCCAAAAGGCTGTATTTGACAGGACCCCTTCTGCTGCTACCTGAAGCAAAGCATCAGCACAGTTTTGCTTTATAGGACAAAACGTAAGAGTGTATGATTCTGTTATAGGGGTTTTTTTGTTGGCTTGCAGTCACTGAAGACAGATCCCACTGTAAGTAAATCCTGTGCTGTGGTGCTGTTCCTTCTTTTAAACTGAAAAAAATGAAACACTTTCACAAAATGCTTCTGTAGAAAATCTTGAACTGTGCTGTCAGTTGGTCTTATCTGCATATTTTGATGGACAGCTCCCAAACTAGTTTAGCTTAAATTAACTTTTCTCATTTTGGAGATGAGCTGCTTGTCCTAATTTAAACAATGTTCCAATTGATTTCAGTAGGAAATAGGAGTACACACCTTTCATTTTCAGCACAGAGGAGGAATTTGAAATCCAACGGTGTGATTTAGGAGCAAAAATTCAATTTTAACTTGGAGGGGTTTGCATCCATAACTCATTCTAGAAAAACTTACATCAGAGCAAGGTACAGTTCATGAATCAAAAAGGAAATATTTAAATAGCTGAGAGGTTTGACTTTAACAGATATTTTTTGTTTTGAAGGGTTTCTGAATCCCGCCACTTACACCTGTACATGCCGGCTGGAATGGCATTCCTGGCAGCCATCACATCAGTCGTCTATTACCACAATATTGAAACATCCAATTTCCCCAAACTCTTAATAGGTATGTCTCAAAATCTGTGCTCCTGGAAGTGTGGTTGTGGTGCTGTGTGTCTTTTTCCTTGGTGACAGGTCACTGCAGTCTTCTATGATTAAAGCTACCCCTCTGTATGCTCAAACATTTCATTCCTTTTAATGCTTTTAACTTCTAATAATAGTCTGTGTAATGTTCTCAGGTGTTCAATGAGCCAAAGACTTCTCTAGGAAAAACTGCTTTTGTGGAAAAAGTAGCATGGGAAATTGTTAACTCTAAATCCAAACCCCCTTGTCAGCCTGTTGTGTGGAAGCATGATGTAAGAGTGGAGAAATCTTCGTGTGCGTGGTCTGTTGAAATATGCAAGGAGCTAAGGAATGACATCCCTGACTTTCAATCACGAATATATTACTCTGCCTGCTTGCTCTTGCTTCACGTTCCTAAAACTCCCTTTGAAAACTGCTTTAAGGCCTTTTGAATGGAAAATGCTGTGAATGAGAACTACCTAGTCTACTCTGTATTTTGCCAGATTGTGAATAAACTGTAGCTATAGAAAATCCACTGCTGCTGGTGGTCATGCAGTTGTTCGTGTGTTCTCATCTGTTTAAGTAGACTTCAGGCTAGGGGTGTCTACATGCTTAGTTACATCCTGTTACCTATTATTTCTTTGGTTCTGGCTCAACAAATTTTGTTTGAGCTGGATTTCTGTATCAGTAGATCCTGCTAAAGTTTGTCTTGTGCCATTGTAGCTCTGTGTATCAAAGTTTTGTTCTAGTTTTTGTCAAGTGGGGAAAAGTCAGTAATAACTAGATTTGAGAAATCTATTAAGTATTGAAGATTATTTTGATCTACATTTTGGGTAAGTGAGAGTCCTGTTCTGCAGAAATAGGCTGTAACTCCTGAAAAAAAATTCCTCTCCAAAGACTTAGATTTCTACCCAGGCTTAGCAACCTTTATGTCTTCTCATTTGGGACTGCTCTTCTTTCTGTACCTTTCTTTTAAGTAGGATCTTTTTTTATCCTTTAAGAACAGGTGAGATCATTTAGTTGCTTTTTAAATAAGTCAACAGAGTATTTTTAATGCTTTCTCACAGGAAGGCATTATGCCTTCCTCTTTACAGTTGCCTGTAAAGCAAGCAGTGATTTTTGTGGCTTTGTTTTTTACGTTGTTTTGTTGTTTGGGCTTTTTGTTGTTATTTCAGATGTATAATGCAATGTTAAATAATTTAGTGTCACAGCCACATTCCTGCTGTTAAGTCTTTGAGAAGGGTAGTAAAATTACAGCTGGTAGTTGATTACCCATTTTTGCATAGTTCCTGCTCAGTAGAGATTTCTTTTTTATGATAATGTTTTTCAGTGTTTAGAGTGCTGATGCTGGATAAACTCTGGACATACTAAACTCTTGAATACTAAATAATAAACTCTTGAATACTAAAAAGTTGTACCAATGAATACCAACACTTACTTAAGTATTATGGATGAATTTTAATTTTGCAAGAATTTCCAGGGAATATACTCCCCCAGAAAATCTGGTCTTAATAGCTCTTAAGCAATAAAGAAAATTAGACTATCACAGTCTTTCCCACTCAGTTTGTCTGATTTGAATCTTAGTCCAAAATCTTCCCAAGCTGATCGTCTTTGATTTTTATTTTTTCTTTTTGTTTTTCTTTTATTTGTCCTAAGACAAACATTTCTAGAAGTCTCTATCCTTTGTTCTTAACTACACAAACTGTGCGGATTGTTAGTTGTCTTTCAGTCTTAATTGCAACTACTCTGTATTGACATCTGGGACGAGGCAATGAGCACTTTATGCAAATAAGCCCAGTATGGATAGTTAAATTATACCTTTACTCACCTGTCAACCCACTAGAGTGCAGTGTGGCCATGAAGCAGCTTTGCTTTAGAGCCTCATTTTATGGGGTAAATGAGAACCAGGAGGAAAAGCTAAAGTTGGTGATAAGCTTTTTCTGGGTGTGTGGGAGAATGGGCTCCTGTAGAAGAGATCTAATGTTGCACACACACAGAGCAAAGTAGAAGAGCTGATGTGACATCTTGCTGCTTCTGAGCATCAGTGAATTTCCAGCAAACCGCAGGGCATCCTCTGCCTCAGCTGCAGAATGAATGCTCACAGCTGCAAAGAGTTGGTTGCTGTTTAAAACAAAGACTAACAGAGCCTTATCCAAAAACTCTTAAACCCAGCAGGGGGACTCTCTCTGATGCAGTGCAGTGGAGCCTTATAGGTCTGATTATTAGTTCTGAACAGGGTGAAATTTTCCAATCCCATGAAATTCTGAGATGTATTGTTTCTTAAAGATGCTTTTCACTCTGTACCTTAAAGAAACCAAATCCATTTGTAGCTCTTCATAAACAAGTAAGAGGCAGATACCATGACAGACGTGGGGATTAGTGTGTTTCCTTGGGTATACAAAAGGAGGACTCAAAGTTCCTCTGCTGATTCTGACCCTACCTTTCAGCTTTAGCCCAGGCACTTGGCTATTTTGAAGTAGTAATTTTTAGTATTTCTTATCAAAAAACGTTGACAAGGTTTGGAATATTTATTCACTGAAGCTAATGACTGAGTTCATGAATGCAATTGAGTGACCCAACTATTGGAACACCTTGATCTGGTCTGAATGTGTTCTTTTTCTGTATGATTTTGGTCTGTAATTACATTTCAACAAATGTAGCTGTTCCTATGTAGTGCTGTTTACCAGGGCACTCTCATAATAATGCTAATTTTGATGCTCTTTGCACCACATGGTTGCATAACATTTGTACAGTTAAGCAAGACTCGTTTTAGAATAGTTTTCAATGGTAGCATCTGATTCCACTATTTTTTAAGTTTCTTTGTTTTAAAGATAAATAAAACTCAAAAATTAATGGTAGGAGAAAACTATGAAATAACAACAAGACTTGGAGGTGTTAATCTGAAATGGGTGGTAGTGTGGGAACACATGAATTTTTTCATTTTAGAAAATTGTCCTTTTTTTTAAACTAATCTTAATTATATGACTGCCTTACTGTTGCAGTATATGCCACAGCATATGTCACAGTTGAGATGGCCATGATACACAGAGTGTCACCATACAACTTCAGAGAGCTTCAACCCATACAGTCACATCACCTCAGCAGGCTGCAGGCATCTGCCCTTCTTGTTCTTTAGCCCAGCCTTTTGTACCCCTCATGTTCATGCATTGCACCTGTGTGCCCTCTGTTCCCTTTGGTGATTGGTCAGTGCACCTCAGCACTCCATGGCTCATTACCCTCAATATTATCCACCTGTCCCACTCCCAATTACCACAAACTGTGTGCCTACACCTTACTACCACTAGACAAGGATCTATTTTTCTGATTTAAAATTTTTGTCCCTTTGCATTGCAGTTGTTTCCCTTGGAATTGGTTTATTCTCTAAAATGGAACTTCTTGCATAAAAATATTGCTTATTGCTTAGTACAAAAAAATTTCTCTCCAAACAGGCACAGGTTAATTAATAAATCCCATCCAGTTAAATGTGTGGCTTTTTTGATTGGGCTTAATTCAAGAAAGGTGTAGAAGAATTTGAGTTGCACATTGCCTTATTTTTCAGAGCAGTGGCCCAGGTGAGAATCTACACCCTGGTGGTGTGGGTTGAGGTATCTTACATGGCTCAAGAAAAAAAAGCAAGGTCATTTAGGCATGTAAAATATGTCTAAAGAAATCCAGTAAATGTCTCTGTGGTCTGATCACTTTACAGTTCAGACCTGTTTAAGTTCTCAGAGATAATTTCTAGAAACTCTCAGCCAAAATGTACTCACTAGCTGATGGTAAAAACATCATTTATAAAGAACAGAGCCACAATTGTTTTTTCCAAGGAACCTTGAGTAGCCTGTGAGCATTCTCCAGATCAGATTAGATACACTTGTATTCAAAAGTGACAAGCTAAGTAAATTCAAATGCTTCTAAGGAAGTGTGACATCAAGTCACTTATTACCTGAGAATGTTGTTTTGGCACTTGATAATACTTCTTAGATAAAAGATAAATTAATGTTGTAAAAATAATAATAAAAGGTCATAAAGACCCTTATTTAAGCCCTAAATAGGAGAATAGCTCTGCTAGTTCTTATTTATAATTCCAAGACATACATAAATGCCTGTTGGCTTGGTTATTTTTTTGGAAGTCCTCCACTGGTGGATATTTTCAGTGTGCAATATTTAAGTCCCTTTTATTCCAAGAGGAATGTGTTCTCAGCCTGTTGTTGGAAGAATGAAACAAAACAAGGTTTAACAGATAAAGGTGGTTAAGAGTAGAACAGCACGGAATGTAATTCTTGGATAAAGTGAGACTTTATAGTCAGAAGTACTGTGAATATGGAGGAATAGTGCCTCAAAGGAAGGAAGCAGTCTGAAACAGGATGAGAAGCAATCTAAGTTGGGAAGATGGTAGGAAACCTCACATAAAAAAGCTGAAGTTTTACAAGAGAAATTTGGTAAGTGTATCTTTTGAACCCTCTCTGCGACTGCATCGGCCACTGAAGTGCAGTGTGCAAGTACCTGACCACTCAGTGTTTTCCTCTTATGAACTGGCCTCTTAATTTTAGAGGAAGAGAGGCTCCCTTGGCAAATGTCCTAATGCACAGTGTTCCTGTACTGTTCCATTCACTGTCCTCATTAAAAGGAGAGGTTTTAACTTGATTTCTGTAGAAGCAGGACTGGCAGTCCCAAATCTCACATGGATTCTCCGCATTGAATTTAGCTTTGCTTGGAAGGGTAGCCCCAGAGTACATCTCCAGAGAGCTTTCTGGTGCCTCAGTGTAGCTGGAACACCACCAATTCTTTGAAATTTATGCAACTTCCTGATGATTATCCATATTTAAGCTAGACTTGCAGTTGCTAATGCCTTGGTTGAAGTCTTTCTGTGGTGTTCCGGCAAGACACTTGGAAAGCACATCCAGGCTTTTCTTGGCAGTTAGAGCTCATTCCATCTGTTGCACCATGGTGGATACAGCAGCAATGAAAGGTTTATTTAAAAGAATGNTTATATTTTATAATGCCATTGTATATTTTTGCAACTATGGAGCTGGTTAATTTGTTTGGGTTTTTGCTTTTTTTTTTTCTACAGCATTGCTGTTCTACTGGACTTTAGCTTTCATAACTAAAACCATCAAATTTGTGAAGTTCTGTGATAATGGGGTTGGATTTTCTCAGCTTCGATTTTGCCTCACAGGACTCCTGGTTGTTCTTTATGGAATGCTACTAGCTGTAGAAATCAATGTCATCAGGGTGAGGGTAAGTAACTATGTTAGAATCTCCTTCTGTGGTTTTTATTGGTTGTTTTCTTTTTTTGGGGTTATTGTTATTTTTTTAAATCCCTTTTCTCGGGATTAAAAAGGTACTTGGTGTAAAATGCATTACTAAAGGAGAACAAAAAAATCCAGTTAGAAATTTGACTATCAAGGGTTAATAGTATTTTTCTAGGCCAGATGAATGCGTAATTTTAAAAAATGCCAGACTGTTGTTGGTAATTTAAGATCAATTTCATCTGTTTGAGTTTGCTGTAATTTTTTAAATTATTCTGTTTCACTCATGAGAGCCAAGTATTTCTGGTGCAAGAGAAGACTGGTAGAAAGGAATTGTCTGCTCTATCAGAGAATATCTTAGACACACAAATAGCATCTCTCATTTTCCAGGAGACAATCACAATAAGTGATTTATTTGAGCTACTAGGGTTCCTCCCAGCTATATGTTTTTTTTTCCTCTGCAGTGTCTGCAGTCATAATCTAAACCGAGGCTTTGGAGACTGCTGGATACATAAATTCCAAAGTTCCCTTCAGCTGGCACTCACCAACTGTGCACACAAATTAAATTTAGGAGGGAAAGAAATATTCCCATGTAATTTTTTTTGCTGCAGCACCAGTAGCTGCATGTTCTGAGCTAACAAATATGAAGCAGTGTGGTGTGGGAGATAAATCCTAGTGATAACCTCAGGGCTGTGCCTTAGCTCCTGTGTCCCATGTTGTTCTGTCTGGAACACAAAGTAATGCTGGGACTGTCCTGTTTAAATAAATTGAGGGGATCAGTCTCTTTCTGAATGTCTCAAGTGAAAGGACAAGAGGAGATGGTCTTAAGTTGCACCATAGAGGTTCAGATTAGTTATTAGAAAAAACTTTTCACTGAAACAGGAGGCAGGCACTGGAATAAGTTGCCCAGGGAGGTGGTAGAGTCACCACATCTGGAGGTGTTCCAAAGATGTCTGGAGATATGGTGTAGGGGAGATTAAGATGGTTCTGGTTTGGTGGTTGTACTGGATGATCTTGAAGGTCTCCCAACTGTGATGATTCTATTTCTGTAAGGTGGTGGGGATTTTTCCCTGCAATTATGCAAATTTTTGCACCATGAGCAGAGTCATAGTGAATGATAAGAATTACTTATTTCTAGACTGGATGCCTCTGATTATCCTCAGTACCTGAGGAAAATGGATTACTGTATTGGTTGTAGTTGAATGTCTTTTAAGAAACCAAGACTGATTCATTGATTATCTGCAGTGTCCTTATCTATTCTTTGTGCACTTGTATTTTCTACGCATTCCCTGTGATTCTGCTGGCATTTTTCTGGATTTCAGAGGTATGTTTTCTTCAAAACTCCTAAAGAAGTTAAACCTCCTGAGGATCTCCAGGATCTTGGTGTGCGATTCTTGCAGCCCTTTGTGAATCTGTTATCCAAAGGAACATACTGGTGGATGAACACATTCATCAAGACTGCCCATAAAAAACCAATAGACTTGAAAACCATAGGCAAGCTTCCCATTGCTATGAGAGCTCTGACCAATTACATTCGCCTTAATGAGGCCTTTGAAGCACAGAAGGTATGCACAGCATGGAATTATGTCTGTCTGCTTACTCAGAGCTTGTGTTTTTCATTACTTTTTATCATATAAGCATGACACAAAGAGATATAAACAGGTATGATGCAAATGGAGTATTCATTGGCATAGCAGTCCATATACCAAGAGAACACTTTCTCTATTGTACCTCGTACAAATAGTGACATTTCTCTAATCAAACGTGCATGTCAAACACATTACTGGTTAAATGTGTGTAAAATGTGTACAGCCTCTGTTTTGATGTGGAAAGTAATCATGGACTGTGTTCACTGAACACCATTATTCCTCCTAATAAGACCCTGGAAACATTCAATTACACAGTCTGCATTAATTAGGCCTTGCAGGGCTATTTTTTTTCTCCATGTTATTTCAGTTACAGTTTGTCCATAGCAGAGTTCAAGGCTGAAACTACCTCGGCTCAAATTAATTTTCACTCCTCAATGGGAGCTGAGTGTGTACAGGGTTCTAAGAGAACTTGTTTGCATCCTGCCTAAAACGTGAATGCTTCCAGTCTCTGTGTTCAC